>ML864344.1:6043-28571 GCA_009831015.1 Picea engelmannii | reverse complement strand
TCAAATGACATAGATGAGATTTATGAATTTTGGGACGGGAAAAGTATCTTTTTCATTAGTCTCAAAATGAATCACTTACAATGAGTTCTGAGACTGGCCACCATTCCTCGATCCTGATCCTGGGCTCTTCCTCTTCTTTTGTCGTCCAACTGCTGCAACATGAAGTGTGGACAATAATGGGCTTGGCTATTTTGGCAGAGTTTCTTTGCTATCCTTTTTCCCCCTTTGACTAGTACCCCTACCCCTCCTTTTATAGGCTAGGAAGAGCTAGGGTTTTAGTCGAACTCTCGGCCATGCATGGTGGAGAGTTTCTGTTAACTGACAAAAAGCCCCGAGTCTCGGTGGAAACTTCCCTGATTTTTTGCATTGTTAGGTACTCGCGGGCTGTTTTAGGCTAGCCCGCGGATACCCGCGTGCAGTAAGAGGACAGAAAGCGGATGCCCGCGCCCAGTGAGAAGTTAGGGCACGCGTTGCTTGTTTTGAGTGGTTTTTTGAGGAGTTACTCAGCATGGCTTTGGCTAGGAAGAGGCATGAGTTGGCCTGATGCCAGGTAAACCTGTATGGTGCATTTTAGGGTTATAACACAAAGATATATATCTACCATGTATCTCAAACAAGTACCAATTTGTTCTAATAATCATGTAATACCAGTGGTGTACTATCATCAAACATATGACATCTATGAATGTACCAAAAATGCATATCAACATGTATCAAGCAAGTACATCAACCATGCACCAATACCACAACATGATGAATCCTCATATATGTATGCCAAATCTTCCATGTCAATCAAACTGCTAGTGGGTGCCTCTACCAAGGTGACAATCATGCATAAACTATAGATCATCAATTATGTACAACATGATCAACTCATTAACTCACTAGGTACATGTCCCAAAATGTTTCCCATCCATATGACAAGTGAATGCATCAAGTTTTCCAACAGGTAATCTTCCAATGTACATCATCAAGATATATCACATAACAAGGTGTCATAACCTCAATGTCATAACCAACATTGTTCTTCAATAGAAAATGCATCAATCCACACTCATGGGTTAGTCCCATGCACCCAATATTTTACTTTACATCATCACCTTAGATGAATACTTAAACCTGCATCAAATAGTGTTTGAATCTACAGTAAAATGTTATACCATCACATCAATATGCAATCCATGTTCATAGCCCCATTTCCTTAGGCTTCATCACAAATACTCAACCTGTAGCACAACATCTCGTGTATGTACCCAACCTATACAAGGCCAACTTGCGTATGTACGCGACTACCACCACTGTCACCCGTGTATGCCTCTGTAGATGACACACTTGAGCTTTGCTTCAGTCTTTCATTCTGTTCTGGCTCCTCTGTCTTCTTCACCCAGTTCTTTAGGTGTCCCTGCTTCTCAAAAATTGAGCTCTGAGCATCCATCTTCTCAAATATGTGTACCTTCCTTACTTCATTCCTTCTTCTAGCCATGCTATGTGAATTCCTCATAATGGAAATTCTTCTTGTGTTCCAGCAATCCTGGGATTTGTGGCCAAATCCACTACAACTGGAGCATCTCATTGTTGGTGTGTAAATATGTTCAATGTATATCTCACACTCATTTAAATGTCAATCTGAGATTCGTAATCGAAAGAGTCATTACACCATATGTACTGAGAACAAGTAACCTACCTAAGTCTGTTGCATATAGGAAATAATTAATAACATAAAAATCCTATTTCTAAGATTTCTAAATACTTCAAAGTATTCTCTGAACCTAGAAGAGAAAATTGATAATGGAACTTAAATAAACAGTCAATCAAAGAGATGTTGCCCTAGAGAAACAAGTCTGTTCATTTGAGGCGCTTGAATTGAAAAGATGAACTTTAATAAGCTTATCTCCTGTAGCAATTAAAATAATCAATTCCAACCATTCTCAAAAGAAAATACAACTTCAACCTCATGTAATTCAATCAAACCAGCACAAGGGAAGTTCAATATAACTGAAATACTTTATTACAATACATAAAGATGAAATATAAAGTCTCCTTGTCCCTTGCGATACTAGGTCTACTACAGTCATAAACTCAAAATATCAGTCCCATATTTCAAATTATGAAATAACTACCTTCAACATATGAGAATGAAATGTCTCTTCGATATAACAATTGATTATTCACACCAATCCAAAATGATTAACTCAATGCTCAATCCTCAAAATGAAAAAAAGACCAATCACACATGCACTGCTGTAAACTATCCACACAAACGCACATAACTTATACAAGGATGTTTACCTTAGTTGGGGTGGAAGGGCCTTACTGAACCAACAAGGAACCTATTAAGAGAGTAACAGACTAAAATTTTCACTCACATCCAAGAATTGACATAAAAGATCTTCTGTATTAATTCAACTGGTAAATTGGATCAGCAGACTTTTACTTCATACATGACAATGATAAGTATTGTTTGGTTCTTACAGTATATTTTTTTACATTCACTATATATATCCATTTTTTATCATCTACACAACATTCCTTGTATAAGGTAAGATGATACTATCAATATCTATGGATACACATTAATTGGTTTGAGAAATTTCACATTTAATATTTGCATCAAATTTTTAGGAATCGACTCCATCCTCATGAAATGAAGTGCATGAGGGATGAAGTCTCTTGCAAATGGAAAATTGACTCGGGTGCTTCTATCCAACTATCTTCTCGAAACCTTCACCATTATTCAGGTCCAACTGGTGCATTCTGGAAACAAAGGTTCTGGTACCGGATTCAACACAGTCGCGAGTCTAGTACCGGAATAGAGCAGAGCAAGTAGTACCAGAATAACACACGTCTTGGTACCAGAATGGATTTGGTATCGGATTAAAAATTTCTTTGGTACCATAATGGATTTGGTACCAAATTACACGATGTCTAGTAGTGCTAAATATACTGCTCATAAATCAAATCATTAGTACTATACAAAATAAATCAGTTTCAATTGAATTAATTTAAGAAAGTTAAACAAATATGCTTTAAATCATCAATTACCTTTTGTGGATATGAGATAGATATTAGGCATGTGTTTTGGGAGGGAGTAGTCGAGTATAGGTTTATAAAAGAGGAAAAAAGGCATATATATAGGGTATTATAGGGTATTATCTTATGTCAAAATAGAGACTCAACATTTCCCCCATGCTGAACATGTCCCATGTCCTCATGCAACGCTATCAAAAACTGATACCCAAAAACTTTTTTCATAATTGGTCCCTCCTTTGTCATTCCTCAGATTGCAAGATGTTAACACCAGAAGCTTCACTCTTCAATTCCTTCTTTATCACCCTAGTGTAATGGATCAATTGTAAGACCTTTTTAAGTTTGGTAGAGACTTATGCATGCTGCTCTTTCAATTATGCATTCTCTGCCTTGATATGCCTGTCTAGTATTTTGTAATCTTCAACTTCTTGCTTCAATCTCTCAATTTATGTTATAAATGTTTCTTCATTTAGGGACTTGTCTGGGCTTGGTGTGAGTACTTTCTTGGCCACCATATCTCGAGCCTCTTTTTCTCTCCTCAAACTCCTTAGAGCCTTTATTATCATCTTTCATCTTCTCAAAGACTTTCCTAGACTTGGTGTGATTGCTTCCTGAGTTACCACCTCTCGAGCTTCTTTTCCTTTCCTCAAATCCATCAAAGTCTATGTTACCAACCCTTCCATCTGACTTATTGTTACCATTCCTTCTGTTGCACTTGTGGAAGCTCCCCAACCACTCCCTTTTTCCAGAGAACTTGGAATATCCATATATTCTCTTTGAGGAGAAGGTATGTTTGGAGTTGTCGCATGTTTGGCCACACTTCTGGTGGTCCTGCATATGGGCAACGAGGCTTTCTTAGACTTGCTAACAGGGGTAGGATTTTCTTCAAATAGTTTCCTTTTCTTAGATTTACTGAAAGGGTTAGGCCTGGACACCTGTTCCTCCTGTGTTGACTTGACTTTTATCTTGTGGGCTTGAATTGTAAATTCTGGGGTTTGCTTCTGCTGGAAAACCCGTATTCCTATGCTGGAAGATTAAGGCATGGGATCTGGAACTTGTGCCTCCTTTCCTTCTAGTTTCTTTCTATTTTTACTTGTCACCTTAGCTGTCTCCTTCACTTCACCAACTGAGTTTTGGGAAGGCCGAGTAAATTCATAAATACTTTTCAATTCTTTAGAGGATTTCAGAGGGGGTTTTATAGTTGGCTCTAGTAAAATATCTTGTTGATCCGTCTCCTCCTTCTTTTGTTTCTTATTCTATGATCGTTGGTCTTTAGGGCACAGGACCAAGTTAGACGCTTTAGCTGGTGAAAATTTTTTCTTGCTTTGTAAATGGAAGTCGGTTGTCTTCTCTATTTGACTGGTTGGTTATGATGACATTTCCACAATTGTTTCAATAACGCTATCTGATTGACCACCTAGTCTTGAGCCTTATTTTCTTCTTTTACTCCTTTTAACAAAAGTAGGACTTATTCTCTGGAATTGAGTGGTTGTCTTCTTTCTTGATATAACAGGTTCCCCTACGACAGAGTTTTTTGTCACTAATTTCTCAATGGGCTAAGATGAGTTGGGCATAGCAGTGTCTTCTTTGCCTCCTGATGCCATTTTTTTGTTTTTCTTTGTTTTTCTTCTTGATCCTTAACTATGTGCTCATGCCTCCTGTGTCTCAATCGACTTCGATTTTTCTTGAGTGAAACCCTATTGGAGTAACTACTTGTAACTACCCCCTTTTGTTTTTAAATCATGAAAAACTAGAAGTTTGATTAAACCATGATGATGAAGGCTAGTCTTAGGTTTCTTGGAAACTAACCTCACCCCTTTTGCCATTTTCTTTAAAATCATCCATAAAAAGTGGGGAAAATTAATCTGTGGTCCTCCCTCGAAATGTGATAAAATATTTAAATGATAAATGAAAGTCATGGAATACCTTCCCTCGCAGGTGAGGAATTTATGCAGACTTATAAGCATCATCCAGTATTCCTCTTTGATGTATCTTCGAGGGATGCCCTTGGTCCAATTGGGGTCATGATGTTCTGGCTTAAGGAATTTTTTACAGACTTTTTTCTCAATGATCACTCTCTTGAAGTATTTTTCTCTAGCCATCAGGAGACCCATAGCTTCTGCTATAGTGACCTCTTTAATTGTTAACCTCACATCCCCAAGCTACACATTTTCTCCATCGTATATCTTCACAAAGACGAGAGAGATTCCCTCATGATGACCTTTAAATTTCTCCAAGAATGGCACCCACCTTGCCTGCTCATATTTTTTCTTACAAGCTTGATATTCTTTTGTTTCTCTGTATATTTGAAATATGGGCTCATGCCTATCGACCGACATGCTAGCTTAAACAATTCTCTCGGGTGGATAAAGCATGGACAGAGGGTCAAGGATTGAGTACCAGATGATAGAGTATTAGTTGGGAGAAACATGCAAGGGATATGAAGGGATAGGGTGTCTGTAGACAGTGTGACAACAATGGTAAATAATGCTCATCTAGAGGGCAGAGCCATCCAGAAGAGAGTTTATGATGCAGGAGCATCACTCCATGTTAGCGACCAGCCAGTCAGCCACGTCGAGAGCATGCATTTAAAGCTGAGGAGAGAGGCGCAGTCCTCATTCAAATTTGAAATGAATGTAATTAAATGTCTTAGGCTGGTGAGCCATAGAAGCCATGCCTTTGCGCAGGCTGTAGATAAGATAGGCATTTAATGTGTGTATGGCTGAGGGGTAAAATGATGAAGATGGGTAACACTTTTGCTTGTTTTATGAAAAAAAAAACTACATTTTCACAAGTTCTTCAACTTTCGGCATACAAAAGTATTTTTTTTATTTAAAAGTTCACTTTACTGTAAAAACACAACTTGTGAAGATTTTTTTTATCTTTCCCATGACTATTTTTCAATTTTTTTTTATCAATATTTGATATGTCAATTTGACAATTGTTTAACAGTATGTTCCTTAAACATGAAAGGAATGATAATGAGTTATTGTTTTCCACAACAGTGTATCTATTATTAAACTTATTTTTTTAAGAAATGAAATATACTGCAACAATCTACAGATACTCTATTTTATTATGACTATAATTTTGAATCTAATGAATGAATATTATAATTTCTAGAATTTTTTGAAGTTGACCAAGCTGAAAACATTGCATATTTTAAAGACATGTTTTTCTACACCTTGTATCTATCTTAATTTTTACTTAAAAGTAAAATATAAAAATACCCTTTTGAAGAGAACAATTTAAGGATTATGAATATAAATTTTCCATAATTTTCCATGATGTATTTTTAGATATATGGAATTTTCATTTCACCGAAGCATAATCTCACTTGAAAATATTATGCAGTGATTTTTTTATAAAATTAAATAAAATTAGATAAAAACAATGAAAATGAAAACAAGTTATACCTAATGAAAGTAGATTCAATTTTAAAAATGTTGGTATCAATTTTGAAACTAAATTCTGAATATTTGTAGGAGTCCGCTACCTCCAAAGATGAAGTAATATGGAAAGAATTTACAGATTCCTACAAACAGTCCCATTTTCAGGTTTTCGGCCGAAATATTATTTCGGCTGAAAACTAGTTTTTAACGAAATCTGTTAAAAATAAACGTTTCAGCTGAAAAGTCTTTCGGCCGAAATATGCTTACCATGGGATAATAATTCATCCAAAAAACATTGTACACAAACTTCGAGGGTGTTGTTAAATTTGACATGCAAATTTTTGGTCAAAAAAGGTTTTGGCCGAAAAAATTCCTAGCAACATTTTTTCGGCTGAAAAATTGCGGATAGAAATTTTCGACTACTGATTGTCACGAAAGTGTTACCCAGCTTCATGATTTTACCCTGAGATCTAGTTCCGATTCTGGACTAGACAACCCATTGAATGTAATTTAATAGAGTAGGTGAACCTGGAGGGAATCGCTCGATGAGCCCCTCGGGTAAAAGAGATTTTGAGATCTCATTTTGAAGAAGTAATGGTAGAGGAGAGAAGAGCCAGAGAGAGCTCGAGAACACCTTTGTAAAATACAGGCAATTGTCATTTTTAATATAAACAGCAGCAGTTTTTCCTACATATGTTCTGTCTTATATGCATGTCTGTGGGTGTTCATTATATGTTGTGATTGTGTGTTGCTTTCATACCATTACAGGGAGTGTGCTTGATTTCAGGTTGAGGGTCTTTGAGGTTTCATGTCAGGAGGGCATGATAGAGCGTTGCAGACTATGAATACCGGTGCATGAGTGCACTTTTGAACTCCGATGAGTCAGACAAAGACGTGTTGAGGCACAGGAACTAAAGTCAACAACTCAGAGGAAGAAGACCTTAAGGTTGCTGAATACCTTGGAGGCAAGGCTGTGGATAAGAAACATAGTTGCAGACATAATCTCTTAGGAGTTCTGTAGGAGCTCTTCCAAGTGGGAATTGAGCATGTGTACAGTGGTGCACAAAGGAAGGAACTCTGTTGAGAGTTTGAAGAAGGAATATAATCACTAAGGATTCCGGAAGCTCTACCAAAGGGGCATTGAGCAAGTGCATAGGTGCACAGGAAGACAAAACCGTTGAGTGTTTTGTGGAAGAGAAAGAGCTCTTCCAGGAGGGTATTGAGCAGGTGCAAAGGGTGCACAGAGGGAACCCAGAACTACTGAACGTTTTGTGGAGAAGATACTCCGCCAGGAGGGCATCGAGAAAGTGTGCAGATAGGAACAGAGGCAAAGAGAAATCTTTGAGTTTGGGAGCCAGAGGAAGAATCCCCTGAAGGATTTTCACTGGGTTACTGAACACCCAGAAGGACTCAGTAAGGAGGTTGCTTGAGCAGAGGACTAGGAAGGTATTTTTATTCTCCATCTATGGGGACGGAGAAACAGAAATCCCTTAGGGGCCTGAGTGATTGTATAATCTTAGGAGGGACCACACCGTGTGTGCGTAGAGGTTCTGCAAGGAGTGTAGATGCTAGAGTCCTTTAAGCATATGAAAGGAGAAGAAAAGCTCAGAAGGAGAAAGTGTTTGTACACGCACGGTGAAGCTCATGGTTCGATAGCCCGTTGAGGAAAGAAGATAAGGTTTGACACCTTGAAGGAACTGAATTCCTTCCAAGAGCATGGAAGAAAGCACAGAAGCTTGAGGGATCACAATAACCATCAGATTGGAAGGAGACATATCTGGACCATTGGTTTTATGCGTTCAGGAGGATCTTAGGAGGAGCCACAGAAGGAGGAGACCGATAGCCATCAGATCTCACTCGAACGCCCAACAACCGTTGGATCGGGAGAAGGTGCACGGAGGTTAATCCTTTGTGAGTAGCAGGAGGAGAGAAGTCTCGACAGGCATCGGAAAATCATCATTCCCGTGGACAAGACATCGGTGAAAATCTAGGTTGAAAACCCTGACATAATCTGGACCGTCCGTTCGGAGGGACAAGTGGCAGAAATCCATCATAGGATCAAGAGATCGACACTCAGAGAATCGATGTTCTCAAATTCGATGGAACCAGGGCAGAGAAAGCCTCAAAGTCCCGACAAGATCGGGATCGTCCATTTGAGAAGGACGCACAACAAGCATCAATGCCATAAGCGAGAGAACTGACAGGAGGTTGCCCATCGAAAAAATGATAATCGAAGTTTCGTGAGTCATGGAGACAAGCCACTCAGGGAACTTGAAGGTGAGAACCCCAAGAAGGAATCAGAGTCATCCATCTATGGGACAGGTGGCAATCATCGAGAGCCATCGGCGTTTGGAGTTCATCAGGATATCATGGATGTCGGTGACAAGTGAATTGTGCCCTTTGAGTTCGTGAACCGTGAAACCCTGATCAGTGGGGGCCAGCTGTCAGAATAGAAGAGGAGGAGGACAACGCTGTAGTGGAGAACAACTGTCGACTAAGTGGAGAATTGGGATTTGGATGATCAGAAGTCCCGAGGGCATTTTCATCGTGACATTGCGAACCTCGTTGCCCCGATGAGATAATTTTGTGGTCACGTGAATTGGTCATATGAGTGGGAGCTGAGCCGGAAGGGATAAAGGTCAGAAAAGGAGCGCATCAGGGATCGTCATTTCACGAGTCCCGTGGACATGCGCATTTTGACATCGAAAGTGCCGAAACTCTGATAGAGTGGTGAGACCAAGGTCATGGGGTAATGGTCGTATGGACCAGGGCATAGCTGGTGGGGGCCAAAGGCAGTAGAAGCACACATCGACAATCAGAGATCGAGGATTCACTAAGATAGTGGTTTGTGGTAGCGGAAATACCAAAACTCCGATGCCCGATAAATAGTTTCCCATGGGGAACCGATCACGGTCTGGTGAAGGGGCCGAGAAGGTGAAGATAAGCACCTGTGGATAGAGTTTTGAACAGTGATTTCTGAGGGGATCTAAAGAGCCACTTCATCTCAGAAGAAAGAAGGAATAAGAGCGATCCTATGAGTAGGAGAGCACAATGGGGTGAGGTCGTGACTTCTCGTCTGTGTCAAGTGGTATCAGAGCTAGTTCTTGCTTATATATTTTAGGTAGGAAGAGGCAGAGGAGAAAATCACTTTGATACACATCAAGCAGTATTAGAGTGGGATTCTATTTGTATACTGCAGACAGAAGAGGCAGAAGAAGATAGAGTTTTTGGAGGACTCTGTGACGATTGTTTGCAGGTAGGCAGCAGTCGAGGAGTTAGTCAGTAGCATTGTAAGATGAAGCTGAGCACTCAGGATTGCAGGAGTGACAACAACAGGTTTTCCAAAGAGGCAGACAGAGACAGCAAGATGGCTATTGAAGGCCATAGAAAGAAGAGCAAGGAAGAAAATCTTGCCGAATGGGATAAAGAAATGACAAGAGAAGTCTATGAATTAAAGGTAGACATAGATGAGTTCGAACTGCGGATGCGGCAGGATAGAAGGAGGAGACGAATGTGAAATTTTCCCATGGAGAAGGAAAGGGTGGAATGTCCAGTCAAGGATCTGATGGTCATGAGACAGTGCAGGTTGTTGAAGAGATGGTTGAGGTATGCTGAAAACCTCAAGGCCACAGAGGAAAAGATGATTGATCACTGTATTCCAGAGACTGGGAGAGGTCTCGATGATGATGAAGAAGATGAATTGGGATCAACTGAGGATATCAAGGACTGCCAGGAAGGTAGAGAAGAAGAAATTCTAGTTTTCCAGGAGGGCAACGAGCTGAGGTCACTGCGGGATCTCACGGACTATCAGGAGGACAGTCGAGGAATTTCAATTTGCCAGGAGGGAAATGATGAGAGATCATTGAGGGATCTCGAAGATTTCTAGGAGGGCAACAGAAGCGTATTGAAATGCCAGGTGGGTAGAGATGAAAATTTGGGACCATATGAAGGTCTCATAAAGAATTCAATTCAGCAAGGAGTGCTAATGAAGATGGGATCGGTTGATCTCATGGTCTGTCAGGGAAGCAGCAGAGACTTTCCATATTGCCAGGTGGGCAGGGATGAGTAGGTGAATTTGGATCAGCCCGAGGAGCTGACAAAGCAGATGGAAAAGGATCAGCAGGTGCAGCTGACAGAGGAGAAGGAATATCAGAATGATCTTTTGATGATTGGGGGAATTGGAATATTCCTACCATGTTCCTAGGAGGAGGCAAAAATTGATGTTGTGGATAATGCAGCAGCAGAACAATCTCAACGGATGATGACTGTCAGGGAAGAATAAGAATTAGAGTAGACTTTGGAAGTTGCCCAAGCAAAAAAAAAAGAAAAAGATGAGCATTCTGAGGAGTGTCTCAGGATATTGAACCAGGAAGATGAAAGGCAAGAAGATGTAGCACTGAAGCTAGCAGCAGAGGAAGTCGAGGAGCTGGCAGGTAAATTTATCACTCCATGGGAGATGGAGTTGGAAATGCTAGAGGATTGGCTGAACAATCCAGGGCCAGCCAAAGAACTGACAGCATTTGAGCTGTCAAAGTAGAAAATCAGTCAAGAAGAGACTGCAGAGCTGAAGTCTGCAGTAGAGTGGCAACTTGAGGCCACAGATGATGAAGAAGATGGCATGGGAGATCATAGCGATCTGCCCAATTGCAGAAAATTTTTGTAGCTAAGGAGACTGGAACAATAGGACCACCCACTGGAGCACTGGATGAGGTGATAGAAGACATCAGAAGGATGATGTTGAGATCAACAGAAACTGCCAGTGAGGAGAGGCTGAGCATAAGAGCAACAGCAGCAGCAACAGCATAGAAGCAGCAATAGTAGCAGCAGGATGGAGCGGATGCATAGCTCCACAGATTCATTTGGGATCCAAGAGGATTCCAACAGCTACAGGGGAAGCTCATGAGCAGGAGCTCATGATTTTTGAAGTTGTGGAGTATGATGCCTGTGGAGTATGATGCAGGAGCATCACTCCACGTTAGCGGCCAGCTAGTCAGCCACGTCGAGAGCATGCATTTAAAGATGAGGAGAGAGGCGCAGTCCTCATTCAAATTTGAAATGAATGTAATTAAATGTCTTAGGATGGTGATCCATAGAAGCCATGCCTTTGTGCAGATTGTAGATAAGATAGGCATTTAATGTGTGTATGGCTGAGATCTAGTTTCGATTCTGGACTAGACAACCCATTGAATGTAATTTAATAGAGTAGGTGAACCTGGAGGGAAGCGCTCGATGAGCCCCTCAGGTAAAAGAGATTTTGAGATCTCATTTTGAAGAAGTAATGATAGAGGAGAGAAGATCCAGGGAGAGCTCGAGAACACCTTTGTAAAATATAGGCGATTGCCATTTTTAATATAAATAGCAGCAGTTTTTCCTGCATATGTTCTGTCTTATATGCATGCCTGTGGGTGTTCATTATATGCTATGATTGTGTTTTTCTATCATACCATTACAGGGAGTGTGCTTGATTTCGGGTTGAGGGTCTTTGAGGTTTCATGTCAGGAGGGCATGACAGAGCATTGCAGACTCTGAATACCAGTTCATGAGTGCACTTCTGAACTTTGAGGAGTCAGACAAAGACGTGCTGAGGCACAAGAACTGAAGTCAATAACTCAGAGGAAGAAGACCTCAAGGTTGCTGAATACCTTGGATACAAGGCTGTGGATAAGAAAAATAGTTGCAGACAGAATCTCTTAGGAGTTTTGTAGGAGCTCTTCCAAGTGGGCATTGAGTGTGTGTACAGTGGTGCACAAAGGAAGGAACTCTGTTGAGAGTTTGAAGAAGGAACAAAATCACTGAGGATTCTAGAAGCTCTGCTAGAGGGGCATTGAGCAGGTGCATAGGTGCACAGGAAGACAGAACCATTGAGTGTTTTGTGGAAGAGAAAGAGCTCTGCCAGGAGGGCATTGAGCAAGTGCAAAGGGTGCACAGAGGGAACCCAGAACTACTGAATGTTTTGTGGAGAAGATACTCCACTAGGAGGGCGTTGAGATAGTGTGCAGATAGACACAAAGGTGAAGAGAACTCTTTGAGTTTGGGAGTCAGAGGAAGAATCCCCTGAAGGATTTTCACTGGGTTACTGAACACCCAGAAGGACTCAGCAAGGAGGTTGCTTGAGTAGAGGACCAGGAAGGTATTTTTATTCTCCATCTGTGGGGAAGGAGAAACAAAAATCCCTTAGGGGCCTGAGTGATTGTATAAGCTCAGGAGGGACCGCACCGTGTGTGCGTAGAGGTTTTACAAGGAGTGCAGATACGAGATTCCTTTAAGGATACGAAAGGAGAAGAAAAGATCAGAAGGAGCAAGCATTTGTACACGCACGGTGAAGCTCATGGTTCGAGAGCCTGTTGAGGAAAGAAGATAAGGTTTGAGACCTTGAAGGAACTGAATTCCTTCCAAGAGCAGGGAAGAAATCACAGAAGCTCAAGGGAGCACAACAGCCATCAGATCGATAGGAGACAGATCTGGACCATTGGTTTTACGCGTTCAAGAGGAGCTGAAGAGGAGCCGCAGAAGGAGGAGACCGATAGCCGTCGGATCTCACTCGAATGCCCGACAGCCGTTGGATCGGGACAAGGTGCACATAGGTTAAGCCTTCGTGAGTAGTAGTAGGAGAGAATTCCTGACAGGCATCGGGAAATTGATGTTCCCGTGGACAAGACATCGGGGAAAATCCAGGTCGGAAACCTCGACATAATCTGGATCATTGGTTCAGAGGGACAGGTGGCAGAAATCCATCGAAGGATCAGGAGATCAAAACTCGAAGAATTGGATTTCTCGAAGTCGAGGGAACCAGGGTAGCAAAAGCCTCGAAATCCGGACAAGATCGAGATCGTCCATTTGAGATGGACATGCGGCAAGCATTAGTGCCATCAGCAAGAGAACCGATGGGAGGTCGCCCCTCAAAAAATCGACAATCGAAGTTTCGTGAGTCCTGGAGACAAGGCACTCAGGGCACTTGAAGTTGTGAACCTCGAGGAGGAATCAGAGTCGTCCATCTGTGGGACAGCTGGAAATCACCAAGAGCCATCGGCATTTGGATTTCATCGGGGTATGGGGGATCCTAGTGACAAGTGAATTGTGCCCTTTGAATTCGCGAACCGTGAAACCCCGATCAGTGGGGGCCAACTGTTAGAACAACAGAGGAGGAGGACAACACTGTAGTGGAGAACAACTGTCGACTAAGTGAAGAATTGGGATTTGGACGATAAGAAGTCCCGAGGGCATTTTCATCATGACATCGCGAACCCCGTAGCCCCAACGAGATAAGGTTGTGGTCACAGGAATTGGTCATATGAGTGGGAGCTGAGCCGAAAGGGATAAAGGTCAGAAAAGGAGCACATCGGGGATCGGCATATCATGAGTCCTGTGGACATGCGCATTTTGACATCGAAAGTGACGAAACTCCGATAGAGTGGTGAGACCAAGGTCACGGGGTAATGTTCGTATGGACCAGGGCATATTCGGTAGGGGCCAAAGGTAGTAGAAGCACACATCGACGATCGAAGATCGGGGATTCATGAGCACAGTGGTTTGTGGCAGCGGAAATATCAAAACCCCGAAGCCCGATAAATAGTTTCCCATGAGGAACTGGTCACGGTCCGGTGAAGGGGCCGAGAAGGTGAAGATAAGGACTTGTGGATAGAGTTTTGAATAGTGATTCCTGAGGGGATCTAAAGAGCCGCTTCATCTAAAAAGAAAGAAGGAATAAGAGCGATCCTATGAAAAGGAGAGTGTGACAGGGTGAGGTCGTGACTTCTCGTCTGCATCAGTTTATGAATGGAAGTGTAGATTACAATCGTCACATTGATACTCATGATGATATGGTGAGGTGGGTCAGATATACTAATGGTTTCTAGATTCATGGGAAGCTTGGTGTCAAACGATATTCACAAAAGGATGTGGTCATTATGATCGAGACTCGTGTATATGAAATCGACTGGGATCATTAATCGATATGATGTGATTCATGGTTCGTGTCATATCATATAGTACAACAAAAAATCATGGGGTTTATTTACCAGATAGATAGAGGGAGTATGAGTTTGATCCGATAAAAGACATCATGAATTTGCACTCTTGATATTTCGTAGGACACTTCCTCCTCACGAAAGTGAGGTCTAAGATTTCTACAGAGATTCGTGACAAAATAGGGATAGGTCATGATCCAAGAGAAATCACATGTTCTAAATTCATATTTAGTCTAATTCCTTGAAATAATACAAAAAAAAGTGTCGAATTTGTATGTCCTAGCACTAATAATTGGATAGCGACTTGGAAACATGATGAAATTTACCCGTCATATTCTTACCAGTACCGGATCATCTAAGTAATAGATCGCCTGGACGCCAAGTTGAAATTTGTATGGGATCATCTGAGTACCATATCACCTATGTGTAGAATTTGTAGTTGGTATGGGATCACCTAAGAATCAGATTATCTGAGTGTCGGATCACCTGTGTGTAAAATTGGTGGTAATTAGTATCAGAATAGCGTAGGGTCCCTTCTTTTATACTGGATAGGATCCGGTACCAGATAGGCACAATCACATGATTTGGTACATGGGTGGACCCTCGTACATAGAGGTGATCATCGATGTGAGATAAGAACAAAAATGAACATTTTTCTAGAGCTTAAAAATCTTGACACTGATTCTGGTGACAATGATTTATAGGAATAGTTGGTGTTCCGTGGTCAAATTCGTCTGAAAAACCATGTAGTTGCCAAAGTTTATAGAGGGATAATGCAGGAAAGATTTGTAATAGGAGGGTACTCTGTAATGATCAGTGACTAAGATGACATAACTCCTTTTCTTCTAGAACCAAGGTGACCAGACTTTTGTTGGCATTTCCTCTTTTATTACAATACAATAATAATCCTAATTACTAATTTTTTGTGGATTTTTATCGAGCCCAGATTTGTTAATGCTCCCTAGTATTTTCAATTTTATAGAGTCTGAAAAACTTAAAGGAAAATCTTTATACTGTCCAGTGAATTTTTATCAAGCCCAGGCCAGTTCCTACTCCCCGATATTTTCAATTTTAAAGAGTCTGAAAAAATTAAAGAAGACTCTCTATACTGTCCCATGGATTTTTATCGATCTCGGGCTAGTTCTTGCTCGCCGGTATTTTCAATTTTATAGAGTCTGAAAAACTTAAATAAGATTCTCTCTGGTAGTTGTCCTCCTTATTTTTGTATCTACATGGGAACACCACCAATTTTTCTTTTTCCTTTGTTAGTTACACCAAAAATAAATAAAAACTTCATTTGATGACACACCTATGTACAAAAAACACAATTTGAACTTAGTATGGTAGGTCAGCAGGAGGAGAAACCTTCTTGCTTACCAGTTGCATTTCAGAAGTTTGAAGAACATTTTTGACAAAATCCTCCTTTGAAAGAGGTTTGTGATCAACCTTCAGTCGATGTCCATTTACAACAAGGGAAGTATGATTTTCATCAATAGTCTTTATCCTTACTGCACCATTTTCATAGACTATAACAACCTCATAGGGCCCCATCTATCTGGTAGACAGTTTTCCTTTGAAATTTTTAAATTTGCTATCATATAGGAGGGTCTAATCGCCTAGTTGGAAGGAATTATTTTTAATGTACTTGTCATGCCATTTGGCCTTTTTCTCTTGTATCAGGGTCATTCTTTGTAAAGCATCCTATCTTATCTCATAAAGCTCATTCAATTGTAATAGCCTCTGTTTTTTAGCTTCATTCAGGTCCATTCCTAATTGCATGGAAATTTTAAAGGTCTTTACCTGAAACTCTATGGGAAATAGTACCTACTTCCCATACACCAACTCATAAGGTGTATGGATTGTTGTATTTCTCTAGGCTATCTTGTAGGCCCACAAGGCCTTAGGCAACCTATCATCCCAGTCTTTTTGATGCAGCTAAATAGTCTTAGTGAGGATGACCTCTATCACTTTGTTGGTTGATTCCACTTAGCCATTAGCTTGGTGGTGATAGGGCGAATACTTTCTATGTTTGATATTGTATTGTTCGATAAGAGCCTTGACAAAATTTGAGGTGAATTGTGTCCCTTGGTTAGTGACTATTTCCTGAGGTACCCCGAAACGAGTGAAAATTTCCTCAAAGAGAAAGTCTACAACAGATTGTTCATCAGCTGAATACAGGGCCTTGGCTTCTACCCATTTTGTTACATATGTTTTGCAAACTAATATGTACTTTTTTTTGCGGGACATGGTATTGATAGGTCCTACAAAATCTAAGGCCCATTTTTCAAAGGGTTCGATTACTAGTTGGGCTTGGAGTGGCATTTCATTGACTGATGTAGGTTTTCCCATTCTTTGGCAATCATCGCAGTTGGCCACAAATTTCTTTGTATCTTTAAAAATGGTCGGCCAATAATAGCCAGATTGTAGGATTTTGTAAGATTTCCTTTTGTCATCAAAGTGGCCTCCAGATGGGCCATCATGGTAGGCTCTGAAGATATACTACATTTCATCTTCCCGGACACATCTTTTGATTACCAAATCAGGTCTCGTTCGGTATAGGGTATCCTCATGCCACATATAATTGGCACTTAGCTGAATGATTCTATGTTTTTCTCTAGATGTCATACCTTGAGGCAGATTTCCATTTACCAAATAGTTGTCTACATCTGCATACCAAGGGGTGAAAGTAGAAATGGAAAATAAATTCTCATCCAGAAAATCATCATCTACTGGAGTACTATCACCTGTATGGATAAGCCTAGACAGGAAATCAACAACCAAGTTGTCTCTTCTAGGCCTATCTATGATAGTGATATTAAATTCTTGTAGTAATAACAACCATCTAGTTACTCTAGCATTTGTAACAGGTTTATTCATTAGAAATCTGATAGTTGAGTGGTCAATGTGCACAAAAACTTTTGATCCTGTTATATAGTGTCTAAACTTGTTGATGGCATGTACTACTGATAAAAATTCTTTCTCTGTGACAATATAGTTTTCTTCAGTAGGTGAGAGGTTATTACTAACAAAGTATATAGCATAAGGAATCTTCCCTTCCCTTAGTCCTAATACGGATCCCAAAGAGGTATCTGAGGCATTTGTACAGATATGGAAAGGAAGAGACCAGTTTGGACCTCTCAAAGCAGGAGCACTTGGAAGTTTTGTTTTTAAGATTTCAAAGGAGATTTGGCATTGCTCATCCCAACAGAATTTGAAATTTTTTGTTAGTAGTTTGAAAAGGTGGGAATCAAGGTTTGTGAAATTTTGAATAAATCTCCTATAGTAGTCGGCATGCCCTAAGAATATTCCGATTTTCTTTTGCGAACTAAGGATCTTAATTTGGGAAATATTGTTGATTTTGGTAGGGTCCACTCTTATTCCAGTAACGAATATGTGGTGACCTAGAACAATTCCTTCAGTAAGAAGCATTCTCAATTTTTCATGACTGAGTGAGAGGTTGGTCTCTTTACATCTAACCAATACCTTCTTCAAATTATCCAATGCTTGTTATAAATCATCTCCATATACCGTGAAGTCATCCATGTAGACTTCCACACAATCATTGGTCAGATCGAAGAAAATAGATAAGACAACCCTCTGAAAGGGAGAAGGGTCATTACATAACACAAAGGGGACAACCCTATAGGCATAGGTTCCCCAAGGATAGGTGAATGTGGTCTTATCCTAGTCTTCTGGTGAAATTTGTATTTGGTTGTAACCATTAAACCCATCCAGGAAAGAAAAGTACCTCTTCCTAGATAAAGTATCCAAGACCTGATCTATGAAAGGTAAAGGGAAGTCTTCCTTATAGGTGGCCTTATTTAGTTATCGAAATTCCACACAAAGCCTCCATTTCCTATTTTTCTTTGGTACAATAACTAATGGGGAGATCCATTTTCTATCTAATATAGGGTAAATGAAATTGACTTGTAGGAGTTTTTGGAGTTCTTCCTTTACTATATCTTTCAAGGCTAGGTTCATTCTTCTCTGGGGCTGTCAGACATGTCTGATCTAATCGTTAGTGTAAATATGATGCATACATGTATCTGGGTGGATCAATTTCATGTCAAAGTAATCCCATGAAAACGCATCAGATTTCCCTTGAATCATTTGTACCATTTTTTGTTGCTGATCTATTTCTAGGCTGGAATTGGTATATAAGGACTTCCCAAGACTGATTTCAACATCTTGGATAGCATATTCCTTCCCTTCCTCTACTTTTGAAATAGTGGCTATTGTAGAAGTGGAAGGGTGCAAAGTTTCTTGAAATTCAGGGCTAAAGATGTGTGCGTAGTTAGGGAAGCAACCAAGAATATACTTAGGATTTGTTCTTCAGAGTGTTCTTGTACTCCTGTTACTTGTTCAAGTGTCAACAAGGGATGAGTACAGTCCTCCTCCCCATAAGGATTCTCCAAGTAGATAGGAACTTCAGCGGCTAGTTGGGCCGAGGGAAAAAGGATAAGTTTCTGACTTTGAGTGTCATTGGAAATTGTCATTTATTTAGATCGACAACTGATGAATGCATCAACAGTGTCCAACCAAGGTCGGTCGAGTACCACTGGGTATCCTGGTTTGGGGGATTTGGGATGGATTACCAAGAAATCCACAGGGTATTCCCAAGAGGCCAATGTCATTATTATATCATATAAACTTCCTCGTGGGGTGTTGACTGATTTATCTGCAAGCTCTAGAAAAGTTTGTGTAGATCTTAAGTGGTCCAGTTGCAGTGTTTTCATAGTGTTTATTGACATCACATTTATTGTTTCCCCTAGATCAATCAATGTGTTAGGTAAGGCAACACCATTGATTTCTATGGTTACCACTGGGTTCCCTGGATCACTATACTTGGAAGGCATTTCTATTATAAATTTAGATAACTGCCCTAACACCCATATGATAGGAGGTTCCTTCCTCTTTCTCCCTAGATTTTTAATGCAAAGTTCCCTTACAATTTTAGCATAGATAGGTATGTCTTTAATGGCCTGTAGTAGTGGGATATTTACACATACATTCTGGAGTTCAGTCTGTAGATTATGTTCTAGAGGTTCCTCAATTTTATTTACGAGCAGCCTTTCTGGGTAAGGAGGATTCATTTCATGGGGTGTTTCCGCTGCAAGGGATTTGGGAGAAGTGATTTCTTGTGGTACTGGAGTGTTTCTTTTTTCGTTCAATGGATCATTCATATGTTCTTATCTTTGATCCGTTTGGACATCTATTTGTTCTTCTTGGTTTGTGTTATTATGCACTTGTTCCTCTTGAATGATCATAGTGGGATTTGTTTTTTTTACAATCCTACCTGATCTTAATTCAATTCCATTAAATGAGATAGAGTTATTACATATTTAGGAAATGTTTGTACTTCAACGTTTTGTATATGTTATGTTGATATGTTATTTGGGTTAGGGATAGGTTGTGCAGGAATAGGGGTAGGCTGAGGAGGGTTTTGGATGGGTGCAACTTGCATTAGTTGCTGCATATTTTGATTCATGGGTAGAACAAGTGGTTGTTGTAGTTGTGGGGGTGGAAGAAGAGAAGGGGGGTTAAACCCTAGGAGAAACTCTGAAATATTAGAAGGATATTATGGATAGGTGGGAAAATTTGTTGGTTGAAAGGGGACATTTCCATATACAAGTCCTCTCCATCCCTGTTGCCAAGGTTGGGCTTGTTTCAACCACTGAGGATAATACATGGGGGGTAGCCATTGCTGTTGGGGGTATTGTGTAATCGGGTCAGCAAACATGCTGGGGTTTTGTTGTCTCCGTGGTCTCCTAGGGGGGTAGGATGTCTCAGGTTCTCCTCCTCCCTTGAACATGGCCTTGAGTCCAAGAAGATAAGGGCATTCATTAGTAGGATGGTCCTCTGTGAAAAGACCATATATTTAAATAACATTGAGGGGGAATTCCTTTTCAGGGTGTTTCCTCCTACATCGATGACATAAAATTGCTAATGTAGCATTTTCTTCCTCTTGTTTTCTTTTAATTTTCATGGTATCTAGTTGGGAAATGATGGTGTGTAGGATATGTATTTTAAAGTTTTCCAATAGATTTCCTAGTTCAATCCTTGTGACACCTCCGGATGTGGGTTTAGAAATTCTTTTGTTAGGGTCCCTTATACTTTTCCCTGTTTTAGCTTGACTGCGAGAGTATCTTTTACAATACTCTGCTATTTCTACAAATGGATTTTGGCATACATCCCCATAACTCATGAGGTTTAACACTTCAATGAAATTTTCTCTCACACCCTTTAGAAATACAGTCCTAACTATAGTTGTATCTAAGGAAAACTACTTAGTCTTTTGGTAATTGTATAAGAGCCTCTCTAGGTAGTCTTCTAAGATTTCTTCTTCCAATTGCTACATTTTGAATATATCATTCCTAACATCCCTAGGTCTGCAGTAATTTTTGCATTTTTGGAGGAAGGTCTCTTTCATACCATCCCAAGACAAAATTGTGTGTTCCCCTAAGCTCTTGAACCACCACAGTGCCGAATATTGTAGTGTGGTTGGGAAAAGTTTTAATTTTTGAGAATTATCTGTGTAGTTATAGCTCCTACACAATATGTCAAATTCAAATGAAAACGAGTCAGGGTCTTCTATCGACATACCTCGGAAATGAGGAAGTGAAGATAATGGAATGTTATTCATAGCAATGTCTTTAGCAATATCTAGTATGGGGAATCCAAATGTCTTTGTCTCATTGCCTATGTTTCCCTCTTCTTCTGCCATGTTTCCAAGGAATCTATAGGGAGGCGGTGAATTTTCTCCACCGAGTGATGGTTCCACCACCCAGTTACCTGGTATCTCTAGATTTTCCAAGGTTTTGTGTAGCCTTCCAACAACAGATGCAACCTCTTCTATTACCACCTCTTCTTCTTTTCCAGTTTCTCCTCTGGATGGGGTCACCAGTGCTTCTTCCCTTTCTTGTTGCCTTATGCTTTTAATATGAACAGTGGCTTCAGATCTAGTGCCTTTTGTTGTTTTTGCAATTGTTTCCTTTGAACTCTCTCCTCTGAGAATTTTTCCTGCACGAGTTTTTGATGAATTAGTATAAGGGGGGGTTTTCTTTGTTGTTTTCTTTTCTAGTTTTTCTGAGATTTTAGGAGCAATAAATATACCTTTATTATCCCTGTACCTACTCATAAAAAACATGAAATAAATGAAAATGCAGATTCCTAATTAGAGGTAGGAGGACAAACTGACTTTGGAGCAACCCCACCAAAGTGGATGCGCAGGTTCTTACCTTTCGTCTTATCATATTCTCTCCGCCCTCATATTATCCTCAAATCCAATCCAGTACTTCATCAAACCAATAAAAAATATGCAGCCTATTACTGTTTACAACTCCCCGACAACAACGCCAAAATTTTAGTGCGTAAATATGTTCAATGTATATCTCACACTCATTTAAATGTCAATATGGTATTCCTAATCGAAAGTGTCATTACACCATATGTGTCGATGTTAAGAACCAAACATCAATATAGCATATAAAAACCTCAAGAAAAGTACTCAATGCCTTGAAAAAGAGATAATTTCAGATGATAAGCCTCTTCGAGGGGGCAACTTCCTTTTACCCCACTTAAATGTTCAAGTACAAGATGATTCAAAATGAAAATGTCTCCTTGGTATATATAGGAGACTAGGAGGTATTAATGGCCTAAAGCTGACATAAATAAAATAACATTACTAATCTAAATTACAACTAATGGCCTAAAGCTGACATAAATAAAATAACATTACTAATCTAATATGCCCCAATTAAGGGGTAATGATCCAATATTAGGGCTTAACATGCCCCTCCCCTTGAGACAAGTGTTGTCCGCAATGCTTGAGTAACTTTGGATGCTTCTGTATAAAATACTCATCTTCCAAAGTGGAATCTTCAGCCGGTAGTTTCCTCCATTTAATGAGATACTCTGAAATGGATCTATTCCTCAGTTGGCGAATTCTTATGTCAGTGATGGCTTCAGGCTCCAATATGATTTTTCCTTCCTCGTCAATTTCTGGAAATATAGTTTGAACTGGGATCTTGTCGCCTATAACCTTCTTTAAGCATGAAACATGGAAAACTGGGTGTACTCGTGAAGATGCAGGCAGCTCTAATTTGTATGCCATAGTACCAATCTTTTGCAACACCTTATAAG
>ML864343.1:0-14395 GCA_009831015.1 Picea engelmannii | reverse complement strand
ATAATAAAGAGAAGTGAAAAAATCAAGAAATGATAAAGTAAGATGAGAAAATCAAGAAGAAATATTTAAATGATAAAATATTGGAGAAATTTCTATTTATGGAAAGTGGTTAACCCTAAAATAAGGAAAATAGGTTAAGTGACATAGAAATGGGTTAAGTGACCTAAAAATGGGTTAAGTGACCTAGATGATGAAAGTATAAATAAGATAGCAATGGTCTCTTGTAGATCATCCTTTTTTGTGGATCAATGGAGAGCTTCTTGTGAGAATATCTTTTGGAGTATTGATGGAGAGCTTCTTGAGCATTTTTGGTGTGGAACACTTGAGAATATTGAAGATCTATAGGTGACTAAGGTAACAAAGGATATCTAAGCCCAATTTCAGAAGGAAGGTGAAGAAAAGAGGGCCAGAATTGAAGGGAGGATAAATTCTTTTGATGATGTTTTCTAAGGTATGTTATTTACAGGTCATCTCACCATTTTCGCTATAAATTTTTTTATATAATGATTCAGACCATGAAATTACTATGAAATTGATAAAACATACTCAAGTATTTGTGGTAAAAAATTCATCTTGTGTGTCTTTGTATTTTTGGAGTTACACTCCGTGGAAAATAGGGTTTGTGGCTAGTCCTGAAACTAGTCAAAAACAGGTGTTTCGGGTAAAAACATCATAACTTATTCATAAAAGATCCAAATTCAATGAGACAAAATTTGTTGGTTAGGGTACAGTATGTAGTATGTTTTGTAACATTTTCAGATCAATTCTACTAATATTTTGTGTGGGGCACGCTCTACAAGGTCGCTCTCTAGAATAAGCCAGAATTCAACAAGGTATGCCATTTTTGTTATAACTCCTTTTCTGAGAGGTTCAAAGTAGTGCCACCTGGAGGAATTCCATAAAACACACTAAATAACATTGTATATCAGTTTTAAATCTTTAATCATTACAGGTACAAAGTTATGATTATTTCAAGTTGGGGTTGTTAACTAATCCAAAACTAGTCATGGTTGAGACAAGCAGTTGATGAGTTAGCACATACATGAGGTGTATAGTTGATGGTGTTGGTACATATTGATGATTCATTGTTGATGACTAGTTGACACATGATTTGTATATACTTGGTACATGGTTGGATGCACTTGTTTATGGTACAGGTTGATTAGAGGTTGTTTGGCATAGGTTGGTGCATGGTTGATGCACTTGTTTATGTTGACAGATTGATATCTATTGAGGATTATTTCCTCATATCAATTGGTGCTGAGAATGTAAGATGAGTCTTGCATATAGAGCTGGTGCTCTTGTAGAGTTGTACTCTATTCAGTTGTTGCTGAAAAACCCCTGGATTGAAGTCCATAATAAAAAGAAAAATTGTACATTCATCTTGTGTTCTTTGTGTTCCTTGTGGAGATGATTTGTTGATGATATGTTGTTGATATGTATTCACATCTAACTAATTATAAATGACAATAATGAGTAATGAGCAAATGTTGAATGTTAACTAAGGATTTTTTGTGTAAGAGGGAAGTTTTGGGAAAAAGATCCCCAAACTCATTCACCTCCCCCCTCTAAGTGTGGTAGGTGTGTCCAACAGCCTCTTATTTATACTTTCATGTAGCTTCCTCAAAGGGTTACCTTTTAACCATCTTAACCCACTTTCCTTATTTTAGGGTTAAACCACTTCTAACCACTTGTCCACTTAGTAATTTCTCCATTAACTTTATTATTTAAATAATTTATTTTGTATCCACTTTTATTTATAGTACACTTATCACTTTAATTTATTATTTAAATAATTTCTTCTTTGTAAACACTTTGACTACTTTGACTTTTTTGGGC
Source organism: Picea engelmannii (assembly GCA_009831015.1). Classification (NCBI taxonomy): domain Eukaryota; kingdom Viridiplantae; phylum Streptophyta; class Pinopsida; order Pinales; family Pinaceae; genus Picea; species Picea engelmannii. The sequence goes on along the minus strand of ML864343.1, from coordinate 12,556 downwards.
TTCTAGATGATTCATGAGGGTTCTCCAACTTCACATGGCCATAACTCTCTAACCATGAGTAGTTATGTGACGTCCCACATACCAATGGAAATGGCATGACATGTACTATCCATATAGAATAGTCTTTCCTACAAATATATCAAAACTCGTACCATTATCCATCAAACAAACTTGGGTCCATTACCCAAACCTGGGTTCTCCAACTTCACATGGCCATAAGTCTATAACCGTGAGGATTTACGTGGTGTTCCACATACCACCGAAAATGGCATGGAATGCACTATCCATATAGAATAGTCTTACCTTCAAATATATTAAAACGCATATTCTTATACATCAAACAAACTTGGGTCCATTACCCAAACCTTTGTGCTACCGGAATTCACTATTGGACTTTCTCCAAGGGTTGACATCAATATGCAATATCACTCTCCAATGGTTGAAATCAATGAAAACCAACAATCCATACCAATTTTCCATCGACCTAAACCAACTATCTGACATAATTGTATTTGATCGGGGTCCTAAATTCACTAGTCTTTGGAAAGACTTGTCTAATATCTAGGGAACCACATTGTCTATGAGCTCTTCATATCATCCACAGAAAAATGGTTGAACTGACATTATGAATAAATTCCTAGAACAAATGGATGAATTGACATTATGAATAAGTGCCTCGAAGGGTACCTTCGTTATTGAAAAAATATCTCAATGGGTAAAATGGATACCCTTGGTAGAATCATGGTATAACAATCCATACATTGCAACAACCAAGATTAACCCTTTTGAATCACTTCATGGCTATCCTGCCTTAACACTTGCATTCCTTCAATCTCTAAGACATAAATAGTCACAACACATAGTGAGAAAGTTCAAGATACCCAACAAATTTTTGGATCAATATTATGCTAACCCAAAACCAAATGAAAAAACAAGCATATAAGAATCCTTTAGAATGACAAATTGAATTTGGTAACTAGGTTTACCTTTGCCTTCAACCTTACAAGCAATTGCCAATGAAGCACAAATGTAACCAAAAGTTATCCCCACTGTTTTGTGGACCCTACGAGGTTATCAATGATATTTGGAAGATGGAATATGCCTTAGAGTTACCCTCATCTTCATGAATTCGCAATGTCTATCATGTCTCTTGTCTAAAATGTTCATTTGGCCATGTAACATACCAGCCTCTAGCTAAGGAACATTTTTTTTTGATAAAACTGGGAGATAATTTTATTCAAAATGTCTGCAAGAACTCTCACAGAGAAGATGTTTACAAAGGAAAAAATCATCATGTACAATACTATCAAAATTAGGCTATAATTTAACTGTACTAGCCATCAATCCAATTATATTCTTTTGTACGAAAAAAGGAACCACAATAGCTTTTGTTCTATTTCCTATAGAAAATGCCTAAGATCAAAATACTAAAGCATAGCATCAGAAAACTACATGATTGGAGAATCTTTATTTTCCTGATCAACTTCAAGGGGCTCTGAGGGTGAATTCATATCAGGCACCTGTCATGGAGGAGTGGGGGCGGACGCAACATCATAAATATATGTTGTAGAACTCTGAGGGGTGGAGAAGTAGGGTGGTGGCATAGCTCTTCAACTTCATATCTAATAATAGCTACCTCATCCTGCAGCTGGTGATGACCCTAACGCTATTCCACAAGCATTTACATGGTGGTTTGCATCTACACAGATAAGTTGTTGAGACAAATGTATAGAGAATTAACCAAATTTTCCAGAGCCAGTTGTTTCTCCTCCTGAAGGTTATAGCGCCAGCATGTAATCCTTGTTCATCTATTTTCCATGGCTTCAATTCCCAAATCTGTAACACTTCCTAGATCTACAATATCAGACTGAGATCTTGTTATGCACTAGAGGAGTCTTGAATTACCTATTTGGCTTGAGGCTTCCAGAGTTATACCTTCCAAATATATCATTGAGGATCGAAATGACTCACCCTTTAATCAGTCTTACCTACGTGTGAGTGACCACCATCCCACTATGTAAATCACTTCATACTTTGGTTCCATTAAATGAAAAGTCCTTCCACACATATGGGGAGATGAATTCAGGAGAGAGAGACCATGATTGCAAAGGTCAGGAGCAGCAGCTCGTAAATGGGGTGACACATAGAGAGATGGATATAGTACAACCTCCATACGAATGAGAGCGAGCCAAGCCGAGGTGAAGAGAAGAATATGGGAAGAAGGGAAAGGACACACAAGAGACATAAAAAGGAAACCATAAATGAAGGAAAGGGGGAAGAATTAGGAAAAGGTTGTGTGTGTGCATATCCAGGACCACAACATGATGAAAATTGGGATCCCACACGTTGATTCAATACTTGGAGTTGAGTTGGATGCATCAAAGAGAGGTTCATTCCATTCGTAGATTAAAGAGGGGAAGTCAGAGGCCCACTATCAAAACTGAGATGATAACCATAAAAAAAATTAAGGAATGAATTGGTGGGAGGTCACTCCATTGATTCAGAGAGTGCCTACTTCATATTGAATAACCAAATAGGCTGGAGGTCAGCATTGGAATTATTATGGCAAAGAACATCAAAAGGCCAAAAAGAATGGAAGGCTTCCAATTCTTTGAAAATTCTTGTGAATATGTTTCTGAGTTTCATGCCAGACATGAGAGTTCGCTTCCTGACATGATTGATAATGCCATTTGAATCCCCAATGATTGAGATAGAATCTAGGCCTTGAATCTGAGTCAGAAGAAAACATTGGAAAAGGGCATAAGCTTCAGCTTGATTGTTGGTTGCTATACCTAAGCTCCATGAAAAGGTAAGTCTAATTTTTCCTCCTGGGGAGAAGATAACCCCACCTACTCCTACCACCTTGATCTAGTTGAGGAACATTACGAGCATAAACACATTTTAATTTAAAATTTTCTACTTAATCATTTCATGTATCTTATCGGCTACAAATCACACACAGATTCAACCATTTTTTATACCATAATTTTAAATGCATCTACAACATAAAGAAAACCATGAATGCAATTGTTCAAGAAAAAAAAACAAGCACACAACATTCATATTAACTATTTACATAGCGGAACATCATCATTAAAACAACAAAAAACTTATATGTGTATGTAGTTAACTGATTGGCTACATACAAAGGATGAACCTCCCAACCATAGGCATTGTTTCTCATCTTCTCTCAACAATAGGCCACCCCCGAGCTAAGGATATGAGTCCACAAGGAAATCTAACCATCTTGGTTGTCCACTCTCCACACACAACAACCCCAAACCTAGGTTCTACTCCCACAACAGTTTCAATCCTCCAGCTCTCTTCGCCACAACCTGCACAACCCAAGGAATGTACCCCCTTCACTGCTCACAGTCTCTTAAGTTGTACCATTCATTTATCAAGGATTAAAGTGCACCTGGTTGGCCAGGAATCTATCAGCTAGGGACTCCAGGAACTCTTAGGTGCTTCAAGGGTGTTCACAAGGCTCTTGGACCATTTCCTCAATGGGAAAACGTACTATAGGATTACAACCCATTTTTCAGGCACATGGACCTCTTTCTCAGCATAAAACACAGCCAAACAATGGCTTCCTTCAAGCACAACATGGTTGGTGCTCTTTCCAGCACTCAGATCCCCTCTTGCTACCCAAAACCCACATGTAAAAATTGTCCCTATTCTGCATACGAAATTCCCTTCTTCTCCCTTTCTTACTTGACTCTCACTCTTCCCAAAGATGATTGTACCTCAGCTCATGCTCCCTGGTAATTATGGGATGTGACTCCTCACACCCACCCTCTTACATGAATTTAATGATTGGTTTTGGGAACACTCAATAACAATTTAGAATATTATATGCAATGATAATAATAATTCAAAAATGTGGGTATGGATTAATACCCATGAATAAAATCCCCCTTGGACCTCTCTCTCTTATGGAGTCATATCCCCCCATCATTTTTTTCCTTCTCATATCATAGCCAATGATTATCATTTTATTGATTATTTCAACATACATGATATACAATTCAGCCCCTGGCCATCTTAAATCAATACATGCTCTTCGCCCCAACACATCGGCTCACCAGCCTAAATCTCATTTATACAATTACATTGCAATTCGTGAGGATTTAAAAATGGGGATGTTGCATTCCCCTCCCCCTTATTTTTGCATTGTCTTGAGTGCATAACACCCTATATGTGTTCATACATATCACAAAACTAGGCTCTCTGGACTTTAATCAATATATAAGATCTTTGACCCAATATCATGTAGGCATCCCAACCTAAAAACCACATATACATGGGCACTCAAGCTCAAACCATATATACATAGAAAATCTGGCCCAAAAACATGGATGCATAGGAACTTCAGCCCCAAAAACCATAAATTAAGAGGTACTCCATCCCCAAAACATAGATACATAACCCATTGGCACTCTCCTACAACTATCTCGATTTCCACTTGCTCTATTCCTCTTGACCTTCCCAACCCAAGGAATGTACCTCCTTCACTACTCACAATCCCTCAGGATGTACCATTCTTTTATTAGGGCTGACCCAAGGAATGTGCCCCCTTCACTGTCCTCGGTCCATCGGGTTGCACCATTTATTTATCAGGGTCTCTCTGGCACAGGTAACTAGGAATCTCACTATTGGAAAATCAAGGGACTCGCTACTAGGAAAAATACCAGTAAATAATCAACAACAGCCTTGTTATTGTAGTGAAACTCACACAGGATTTCACTCTTCAAGCCTAGCAAACTAGTTCTTTTGCAAGCCTGACAATTTGCTTCTCAATGTTGTGCTCACCCTCTAGGCTCAAGCATCCCTTTCAATGTTATATAGTTCCTCGGGTGATCCATCATTTGACAAGGTGTTCTTGCGCAAACAAATGCCAAATTACTGCTAGATCTCCACTAGAAATATATAATATGTGGCAATCATCCATCTGCATCATATGTATACAATCAACATGAGACATCATCATACAGTTTTCAATTATCAATTTTCAAATCTATTTTATACAGGAAAACAAAATTTCCCAAGCATGAGTTTTCTACTCATTATGTTTGGCTCATGCAATAGTAGGAATTGGTCTTCTTTATGGGATTACATCCCTTCCATGTCCAAGACCATTCTTCCTGCAATTTTCTCAACTTTCACTCAACCAAACAAATCATTAGCATTCATGTACATTATCATTTCATTGCAGCATTGTCAATTAGTTCATGAAATGATTCTGGAATTATATTTTTCTAAAATTCAATCACTTCCAACTATTATTCATATCATATGGAATGAAATCACCATTCCTTACACATGCATTATCTAGCATATCGAGCTTTCCATGATGCAATCAAACATTATCATTAAATAAAACCAGTGTGTCGATACCCATGGCCACATCTACACAATGCATCCTTGCATCGACTCTAGAATACCACAAATACATGTCATGTATTCCACCATGTGAGTTGGAAGATCTAGCCAATGCCTTAACACATTATCCAAACTTTTCCCAATTATTTGTTCGATTATTTGGATACCTTCCTCTTCAACCCACGCACAACACCAGGAACATGATCCCTTAGTGTTATTCAGTGTTGGCAAAGAGGTTGCAGTCCAAATATCGGTTAAATGGGGAAAAACCATTATGAACTTGGATGACACTATATCCTTTCCATATCCAACCTCAACATGGCCTCACACATGGTCATCTCTAATGGCATTCATTTCTACAACAGGAGTAATGTCTCCTTACTTGACTTGGTTATGGTCATCTCATAACAAACATAACATAATATGCAATTAAATTTCTCATAATGCATTTAAGTAGTAATAATATTTCCATAATTAAGGCCTCTTGCCTTTACATCAATTCAAACATTGGAGATTTAGTTGAGGGAATCCTTACCTCAATTCACGTCATCAATACTTCATGCAACATAAGCAACCACATGCAGACCTTCATGGTTGTTATCAAATTTCTTCATACTACCTGATCATCTGACTTTTTTGTTGAATCTCATTACCTCCCTTAACCATTTTTCTTGGTCAACATTCTTATCATTCTCATTTGTATTCATATGGATGGCTTTCATATGCAACAACATCCTCATAATTTTTGTCCCTACTATAAACATTTTTCTTGGACACACAATCTATCATTAGTCTTATTCAATTATCATGACATCATTGTTTTACATGTAATTTACAGACTACCTTCAGTCTATAATCATTCCAAAAGCATGCTCCAACATGCCCACATGCACCAATGCACATCGATATGCATTACTCATTTCATCTTTCATGTATATTTCATGCACATGCATTCTATGTTTATTGTATGCGTCACACATCAATTCAATCATGCACTCCAATGCATATTTATTTCAGCTTTATTTATTACTTATGTTGTTGTAGATGGTTGTCCTTGAATTCCTGTAGAACCCCACTACCCTGTGCACTACCATTCTACTCAATTGTGCACCACCGAACCCTGTTCTGAACCTGTTAGCCAAGCCCTGCTACGCCATTCTGCATTTACAGCCACTAGATCCACTAGTGTTTCCATCTCACATCACAACTACTTCCTTTATGCAAAGGACCATGTCCCAACATCTTTTGGCTAAAATGCTCAATATTCATAGTGTTTTAGAATGCCCTACTCCATCTAAATATTAACCCTACAATCTAATTAACCACTCCCCATTTCCTCGTCCAAACCAGTCTTGAAATACCATTCTCATTGATTTGTCATTTCAACACTCTGAAATGTTTCTTTTATGTCATTCTTTCCAATATCTTTTTCTATGGCTTTGCTCAATTTTAAACAACTCTCTTCACTTCATTGAGTGATTCACTGTGAAGCACTACTTGGCCACTCAAGACCACTCTACTCCAAATGGAATTCTACACATCCTCCATTTGCATGTGTACCCTACTTTCGCCACACACTTTGATAATATATGCAACTTTCTTACTTTGGGTACTTTAAGCAAAACTTGCTATATCATATCTAACAATTCCTTTTTCCAGCATCCCGATGCTTTCACTTAGAGAATACTCATCCACTCCATGAGTCACACCTCATCCCATGACATCATTTTTCTTCTCTTGCAACAAGCTTTGTAGCCTTCGCTACATTTCTACCTTCAAGGCTATGGAGTCCTCATTAACTCCTTGTGCATGCAAATGACATTCCTCACATGTTGGCTTCATGCTTTATGTGATAACCTCTATTGATTTTCCCTGGCAAGACATTCAAACTCTATAGAATATGAATACTAATATTCCCCTAGTCTTCCTTGCACCTTTTTCAACCTTTCATCGCCTGCTCTGCAACCCTGCACTTCCCTATGCAGCTCTTTGATGCTTCAGCCAACTGTACAAGCTTGGCCTACTTCCCTATCCTATGGACCTTGGGATTAATCTAGGACAGACCCCACAATCCTAATTTGTGGAATATTATCCTCTTGCTAGCAATCCCTTCCAGGGATGATTTTAAGGATGGAAATTTATTTTAAAATGTAGAAACCTTGGCAAATCTTACTAATACTTTATATGCCAACTATAAATGTTTGGCAATATGTTTGTAAAAATATTCAAATTTCTATGGATTTTATGTATTTTGTATAAAAAATTGGCGATTTTTAAGGTAAAATAATTTTATCCTATAGAATTTGGGCGAATAATTTTTAGAATGGTGAATCTTTTTTTGGGACAAACCATGGAAAATTATCCCATGAGCGAAATTTAGCCCCTAAAATCATCCTCTGATTCCCTTCACACAACACTCTCTACTAGAGTGCTCCTCTGCTTATTAGCAATGCTTTGTTAATAAGCTCAACCCATTTCACTTTGCCAAGATATTGCACTTCCAATGAGCCCCTATACATATGTATAGTTACTATCATGAGTTCCATTACTCTTTCTTACCCAGCAATTGCATATGGCGCTCACCTCTATCCTCTGGGAAATTTCCTTAAATTTTGACATTGTTTGGAAAAATCCTTGCATTGAGTAGTTACATGGTTCATGGAATCTGATTCCACTTTTTCTTGCAACTTTATGGAGAGACCCAATTCTCCCCTGGATAACTTATACCTTATATCATTTTTTCCTCAGGATTACCTTTCCAATGACCATACTCATGCTTCAATATGATTTATGAGCCAAAAGCTATGTCTTCTTTCAATTCTCATTCTACTCAATGGTGTCCTTTGAGTCCACCAGTCACCTTCCTTTCGACTCCTTGAGAATTATTTGGCACAAAACTAAATTCTAAGTGGATTTATGTATTATCCTATCCAATATACTTCCAATGACTACTTTCTTGCTCAATTTTGAGCACCGAGCAGAAAGTTATAGTTAATTGAATATTGACAATTCACCCCTTTTGTGCACCCTTCTCCTTGGTGAAAATAATCTCAAACACCAACTTTTCCCACTTACAGAGGTAAATATATTGTGAACCAAGGAAAATTTTCTAAATGACGTAGATAATACTGCTAGCAATGAAATCATAACAACTCTCAAATTCTCAAATTGATGCTCCAATCAAAAACTACAACAATATGGAAGTGAAAACTTTGGCCCTTTGCACTTCTCCTAGCTTAGCAATTTTAGCCATGTTCATGCATCCTATACCAATTCCTTTGGGATTTGGAAAAAATATCAATTGTTTATGTTCATGACTACCTTTTGAATGACTTGTCACAATTTAAACTTCATCCGGGTGTTGTGAGTGGTAAATCCCTCTACGGACTAGCACTTAGGGTTTTATCATGCATGCAGAAAAGACCTAAAGATTCCTGCTTTTTTACTGTCATACTGGACCTAATCCCCATTATTCTTAAGAAAATACGTAGTTAAGAAGATCAAGTGAACATACCTTATTTCGGCATTTGATATTGATCCTTCTTCACGTTTGGTCGCTCTGTGACTACAACTCTCCTCCCAAGGCTGACCTACATTCACAAAAGACAAACAAAGAACTCCACATGCATTTGATCTACAGATTAATGGGTTAGAGATATAATCAACATATACGCAATAAACAATTAAAACCTCCTATGGTGGGACGGGAAAAGTACTTCTTTATTACTAACTTCACTAAAGAAACTTACAATGATGAAGCCGGCAACTGCTCCACGAACCTGGTCCTGGGATCTTCTTCAACTGTCCTCCAACTGCTTTTCTCTATACTTCTCTTTGCACAAGGATGGCTAAAGGTTGGGACAAGGGGAATGCTCAATTGGGTATAGTCTCTTTACTATGATTTTCCCTCCTTCAAATGGGACCCTTACCGCTTCTTTTATAGGCTAGAAGGAGTTAGGTATTTGGTCAAATGACCGGCCATGCATGGCCGAAATGTTTAGTTAACTTGCCCAAAGTTGTGTGTTCTGTCTGCAAATTTCCTTTTTCCGTGCTTTTGTAGGTACATGCGGGCTGTATTGGAGCAGCTAGCATGTACACGCATGCAGTAATGGAGCAGGGTGCGTGGGCCTTTTTAAAGAGGGTTTTTTAACCAAAGTTGTTCAGTACTGGCTTGGAAAAGAAGGCATATGGGATGGCCTGATGTCAAGTAAGTATGTTTGGTGCAAATTAGGGTTATAACAAATGCCCCCGAATGTGTGAGGTCAGAAGAGCATCTGATGGCCGAAATACATTACCAATCTTTATCAACATACCAAACTGATGAGCCCAGGGACTAGAATTCGAGAGGTGCCATCTGCAAAATAACAATTGTCTCACCGAGGCGGGCATACCCAAGCTCAGGATGAAATAAAATCATGGATACCAATCAAATACACTGTAGATCCATGTCATATAACTATATAAAGTGTAGTCGCAAGCAATACACAGCGGATCTACAGCTCAAAATCAAAAAGTTATGCATGTATAGTATCCATCTTCTAGAAGATGATAAGGCCTGATGGCTGGAGATGAGGTCTTCAGAACTCGAGCAACAACTTCAAAATCTTCAAAACTCGGGTAGGAGTGTAATATGAGTGTACGACTTCACTACCCAGAGGTCTTCAATGGCTCATTAGTCATGGACTAGAGAATCTTGATGATCAGACTAAAGGCTTCATTGATTTCGAACAAAGACTTGATTGGACTTTCGGGATGGCCGAGCATGAGGGCAAGAGACAAACTGCAGAGGGGCCGACTCAGGCTTAGAAAAACTTCCCTTGGATAATAGCATGACAAAATATGAGACTCAGGCAGCATGGCATTAACATAAGTATACGAGGCAGGAGGCAATGCAAACTCTCCATATGTTTGGAAGAATAACCAAACGAAGGAGGACACAGCTCAATGTAGCAGGAACATCTTCCTAAGTTCATATTAAATCCTAGGGTTTGATGAAAAAATGGAAGGATGTGCTTTATCCAAGGATGACTCATTGTGCTGCCAATATAAACAAAATACTTTTCCCTTCCTCCTTTTGGGGTATATTTGATTTTTTTTTTTGTCTTTTTCAATAATTTTGGAAAAAGAATAAAAGAATGTTACGTTAAAAAGGAGGGATGAGTGTCGCAAACATATAAGTTCGAGGCGCAAGGACAAGGCTGATGTTCAAAGAAAGTACACTTGGGAAAAATCCCTCCCAGGGCCAAAGGTGTCAAGACGCAAAGGCAAAGTGCTACAGGGATTGCGTATAAGGCATGCTTTAGATGGTTCAGTTGAGAGCAACATGGACCCGGCATTAGACCAAAGACGCAGGTATGCAAACACGGTTAAAAAAACACACAATGGTAACGTCCTTCGATGTAAGTTTAACAAGCCTAAAGAAGGTAAGCTCGACGTTTTTTCATATTTAGAGAGTCTGAAAAAATGTAAAAGGAGACTCCAATGGGGTACCTTTTTCGAAGGTAGTCTAGTCGGTTCAAAAAAGGGGTAAACTAGCACCGACAAGACGTATTCAAAACCATTTTAACAAGTGTGATAAAGACAAGATCACTCGGCAATTTTTTCATTTTTAAGGAGTCTGAAAAACGCTTAACTATGGACTCCGTCAGGAATGTTCTTCTAGACCATTTTAACAAGTGTGAAAGAATAAGGTCACTCAGCAATCTTTTCAATTTTAGGGAGTCTGAAAAGAGCTTAACTATGGACTCTATGGGGGTTCCTTTTTCATAAATTTAGTCCCTCAGGCCCCAAAAAGGGTTAAAATTATACTTGAGGGTACTCTTCTAGAGATTTGAGGCCTCTAGAGAATACCTTTGTTCATATAGTTGACCATCCGAACCGAAAAAAGGGTAAACTACCGTTGGATAGACGTGACTTCAAATTTCAGCTTAACGAGCGTGAAAGGCCACAAGATCGCTCGGCAATCTTTTCATGTTTACAGGGTCTAAAAAGGGCGTAAAAGAAGACCCATTATATTTTTGGAGTCCCGAGGGTGTGGTCAAGAGTGATCAGGAATCATGCAAATGAGGCTCAAAATCGTAATCAGGGAAAAGCTAAAGAGGACTCCCGAGCCTATAGTCGTTAGTGACAGCATGGACACCGTCATGCAACCAAGATCTACCTAGGGCATCCATGTTATGGTAGGCTTTACCACCAAATGATGACACTTCTAAAGCATTGATGAGGGTTCCATGTCACAACTCGGTGGGATCGATGTTGATTATTACTGTGTTTTCTCACTTCTGCAATTTATCCCAATCCCGGTTTCAATCACTCCTTATCACTCTAAATGTTTAATGCCCATTCCCAATATTAATGAAATTTGCAAACATTAATATGCATTAAATACTCAAAATGAAATTTGAATGAAACACATGAAATAAATGATCTTTTTAATGGCTGTCTTAAAACTCAGAAATTATAACAGCAAGCAAACATTTAATGACACAATGATATTTGGTCAAATGACCCTGGAAAAACCCCAATGTGGGGAAAACCAGTGAGAGAGAGGGAGTTCTTCTTATTTCTTCAATTTCTGGAAATTACATATCAGCAAAAATAAAACCAACAGCATGTACTTATCTCTTCCCTCGATTTCCGTGCTTAAAATTTACTGGAAGAAACCAAAACTCAGCCACCTCGAAATCTGTGCACAGACAGCCATACCGTACGGACTGTTGAAAAACATGCCCAGATATTTGCTGCTGCTGTACGGCGGCCGTACGGTCTGTACGGACCATTAAATGCGCCCTTTTCCTTGAAAAATGAGCTGTTGTACGGCCAGAACAGAAACAATAAATGTGGTTGTACCAAATCCGTACCGTACGGATTTATTCTCACTGTTAGCTACCTCGAAATCTGTGCCCATCTTTTTCCTTGGAAATCGTGCCACTTCTTTGCTGCAAACCCTTCTTCAGAAAATTAGAAACTTCTCTTCTCTTGCTCTCTCTCAATCTCTCAATCTCTCCAAGAAAGAATGACTTCTCATTTTTCCTTTTTCCTCCTTTAGAATCCCTAAGTGACTTTTAGGTTTCCCTTTTGATCCAAGGGCTCACATTGCCCAAGATCAACGGTTGAAATTAAATGCTCCATTAATATTCACTTTATTTAATTTCACTCACCCAACTTAAATAAA
>WSFP011424165.1:0-22529 GCA_009831015.1 Picea engelmannii | reverse complement strand
GAAGAGAGCTAAGCCATGGGGTTTAAACCAATGAAATATTAATAAAATATTTCTAACAAAGGAAAAAAGGCATGAACATGATTTTTGTCCTAAGTCTTTGGAAAAGGGGAAAAAATCACCAAGTGGTTAAAAAGGAAGTTTGAGAAGTGACAAGTGGCACTTCACGAGCATGCAAATAAAATAACAAACCTTAGTGAATTTTTCCCATTCATTCAATCATGCAATCAGGTTGTTCCTACTCTCCATCATTCGTACCATCTCTCTACTACTGTTGTACATACTTGGTACCATCTCCATCTTTTCTTGAGGATGTTGGAAGTGCGATTTGTTGGGAGTTAAGCTGAAGAAGCGGATTGTCAGTCCCATGTGAATTTCTCTCTAGGTGAGAGAAGTGTTGTTAAATAAGTGGGTGTCAGGCCCATGTACATTCTCTCCGAGTGAGAGAAGTGTTTTTGAAGAAGTGGGTTGTTAGGCCCGTGGGACTTCTCTCCAGGTGAGATAATTTTCAAGAATTTGATTCCCAAGGTGTCGAGATGCAGCTATAGAGATCTGAGACTTCATGTTCGACCTGTTGTTGAAGCCTTGGAAGGGAAGTGGGGAAACCGAAGGAATGTTGAGCAGAGAAGGGGCACAGTTCCTGGGATGCGACATGCATGTGGGGAATGACAGACTGTAGGATGACTATTAAATTTCGCACATGAACTGAAATTATTTTTGCTATTGAGAGACCTTACCTAGATAGGATTTCCTTTCCCTAGTGGAGTTTAATACCCAGCTCGGGGGTGACCTACTACTGAGTTATAAGCAACAAAGTATAAGGATGGGAGGAAAGTCAAAGGTATGCATGCAGTTGGTGGCTTATTTATACCAGATAAGTGTCTACCATGTTTTTTTTTTAATTACTGTATGTATGATTATGTATTCCCGTTTTGGGTACTGGCTCTACTAATTATATTTCAGTGCATTATTTTTTAAATGGTACAAATATTGTAATTATGTATTTCTCTGTTGTGATAATTGATGTTGGAATTATGCATCTTTGTTATGATTTTCTTGAATGTGCTTCATGTGTATCTTGTAGCTATATTGAATCATTCATGTACATGGGTAGTGAAAATAAAGGAGTGAATTTTATATCAGAGGAATTTATACTTGAATGCATGTTGATGGTATTCATTATATATTTTTGTACAATTCCTTAGTTGAAATATGGTGTAGCTTAGCCAACACAAGATTGAAATGCCCTTGTCCGAGTTTCAACAATGCACAAGGAATGATTCTCTACCTACATGGTGATGGGAAAGGCCTTAGTTGTTAGATAAGGATTGTAGACAATCCTGAAGGCTTGGTATGCCTTATAAATTATCTAAGGAAGATCCAAATTTGGCTAAGTCTTGAAGAAGACTATTAAAACTATGAAATTTTTTGTCGTTTCCCCAGAAAGAATCACAACCGTCAATTTTGACACAATGAAGTAATCTTGGTTGTTGGTTGGGGTTCCTCACATTCGGGGCTTTCTAATGATCAAGACTATTTTTGACCATTGGATCCATCGGAGAGTACTTAGAGGGATCGTGACCATTGAGGGTCCATCAGAGTAGTCTATGGTTAGGCAAGAATGAAACTAAAAATTGATCAGAGCCGTCAATGTATCGGATAATACTCGAAGAGATTGTGACCGTTGATTGTAGTGGTGTCGTCAGATTATTCCATGGTTAGGCTAGGATGAGACTTCGAACTAAATAGAATCATCGATCCATCGAATAATATTTCAAATTGATTGCAACCATTGGTTAGCGTGGAAACCCTTAGACATGATTGAGAGGAAGGGTGACTTCATGATGATGTCAGGCTGACAGAAAGAGACTATGTGTACGAGGAAGACACCTGGCGACCTGTAAATGGTAGAGGTAATAAGGGGTGGGTCCTTGTCAAGTTCAAGCCTTGAAAAAGGTGCTTTTATCATGGCCATTGATCAGATTTGGCGTCATAGGATCTTGATTATTGGTCGGAGCACATAGCCATCAGATCATTTCGGGGAAAGGATGCTGGAGAAAATTGATGGGAAGAATCTGAGCAAAAATATTGCCCGTCAATTGAAGCCCAGTTGATATATAGTCTTGACCATTGTTCTTGATGGGTCTTGTTTGGATGAGGCCGAGAGGAGGGTGACTTCACACTGATAAATATGACATCACCCACCCATTGTGTATAGAACAAGTGTCAACACCTAGAAGGATGTGTCAGTGATCAATGATGGCATGTACGCCATGTCAGTTCATGTGGAGGGTCCACGTGTCAGGTGGTTATTATGCCACATGGAAATATGTTATGTCACTTTGAGGGGGTGAAAACTGACATGTATTGAGTGTCACATGTCAAGCCAAGTGGCAGAGTTGGGTAGGGCCACATGTCCTAGGTGATTAATCAGATTACATATGTCATCCAGGGATAAACTAGTAGAGTGAAAGTGGGTCCCCTTTAGACGAGGAGGTCCTTTGGACCTTGGTTTAGTCGCAACCCTCAAATATATGGGTAGTATATATGGACCCTTTCTCGGTCGGAGAACCCAGGTGTAATCTAGGCTGTTGATATTGGTGTGTCATCGTCAGAGGTGTAAGGTGGGTGAACCCGGAGAAGGCCAGAATATCGACGACACATGCATCGACGATACAATGAGATCAATTGATCTTCTGATATGGAGAGAGGATCTCCACCATTGAATTCACTGAGACTCATTCAAAAAAGGAGTGAGGAGGTTGACGTCACAATGACGTAATGGTGCCAGCAAGGCGACTAGAGCATTCCTAGGATGACAGGTGTCACCTATTGGTTGGTGGAAGAGGATCTGGAGAGGAAAGATGATGAGGACTTTCGATCTCATCGGGGATGTGATGAGGAGATATGGACCGTTATATCCAAAATCATCATCGTCAAAGCGTGGGAGGTTAGTAATGTCACGTTTTACTGAGAAGTGAAAATGATGATGGAGTAATTGTCGATGACGATAGAAGTTGGGATTAACGAAAACCATTGGTTGGCAGATAATTGAGATTAAATATTAGTCTTCGATCCATCATAAGGTCCTTATCACATGGTAAGGGATAGACGATAACCCCCATGTAAGTTGGAATCTCCGACATGATATGGATTGTAGAGATCAAGATCTGAGAGCCATCGAATCTGGGAAATGTATCCATTGGATTATCTTCGTCAAAGTTTTGTTAGTGGGGGTGAACTATGAGATAAGAAATCATGATGATGACGAAGGTGGGCAAAAGGATCGGGCCTGTGAAACTAATTTATCATTACCATGTTGGATGACATGATTAATAAGTGGCCACATGGTAATGAGCTAGTTGTTCTCTGATGAAGACTCGAAAACTTTGAGTGTCTATAACTTTTAAACCAGAGCTTAGTTTTGAGTAAACTTATAGTTGTTACAAAGCTCTCAACGAGTATAAGACGATGGCGTACTTACAAAAAGGGAATTTAGATGAATAGAAGAAACAAAATTTTGACATCCAATCCCTTCAAAGTGCACTTAGGGGTTGGATGATGTCACAAAATGGTACCAGAGCTCCAGTCTAACCACTAGGCTTGGATGGGTCAGAGATCAATTTCCAATTGATGTATTAACGTTAAGACGAGTTTAGTAATTACAAAATTGTTATATTATTTTTGTCTAACAAATCTTACTACTTGTACATTTTTCAGAATTAAGAGAATATAGACCAAAACAGAGACCAAAGACATGACATACAAGGAAAATACAAATATTATTTACAACTATGAGCAGGAAATCAGGGGATAATGGATCAACATGAGTAGTGAAAGAAATGAATCCAATGGACATGACGAAGGTAAAAGGAAAGCATAAAATTGGTGGAAACCATCAAGAATATGCAAAAAGATGTCTGAAGTTATAAAGTAGATAATGAGAGGCTTAGGAAATCCAAGGAACAACAAGATGATTTCAACATCAAGTTGTTACAAAGCCTATAAAGAATAGAGAAGAAAATGGATAAGGAGTCAGAGTCTAGGAAGGAAAATGGGCATAAGTCTTGTGACATAAGAAGTGATGCAAACCCCCCCTTCTCTCCTAAAGGTTCTGCGACCTCCTGGTCAATCATCTTAATCTCTTGAGCTGGACTAGCTCTTTTAGACCTTCAATGGACCTTAAACGATTTACACGGGTCCCTTTTTCTCCTTACACGCAGATCTTATGGAACATGCATGTCCCCTTCCTTAGCGCTTTTCTAGTTTTCAAATTTCAGGTGCTAGCTCCTTTCCGCTAGCCCCCCTCCTCAAGTGACCTCGGGCTATGACACGGGGCTTAACCCCTTGGGTGCTTCGGACTTCAGACTCCAGTTGTCTTGGGTGCAAATGAACTCTTTTTATGTGAACTCTGAATCGTAGGAGTTACTCTAAACTCGGAACCAGATCTACGGTTCGCACTCCCTTTTATGACCAACGATGGTGATCTCTTCACACTTCGTGAATTCACGATTTTGGGAGTCCTGGATCCTTGATACTCTGAATCCTCTGATCCACAAATATCTGAAGGAACTCATGGATAAAAACCACGTAACTTTTCCCATATCTGACGACCTGGGACGATCCCACTTCCTCTGAATGGATCTATGGTCCAGATGGACTTCGAGTTCCGTAACTTCTAAAAATTTGCTTCCCTCACAAATGGAAACCTTCGAACATGCGAATTCTGAAGGACTTTGAGGTGTAACCTCCTCACACCTTTTTGAGATCTAACGACTGTTCATGATCTCGATTCCTTCCGAAGGGATCCCAACTGTCACTTCACGACCTTCAACAGATCTCTCTCTTTATGTTAGATATTTGTCACTATCTCTCCTGAGCTTGACTCCAACGCACTCCTTGTGAACTTGGACTCTTCGACAAAGTTCAAACTTATTGATTTCTCCAAAAGAAATTTATCTATGCACTCCTTGCGCTTAATAGTCCCGATCTCTCGACACTTAGTCGATTCTTGACCCTGTGCACTCCTTGCAACACTCGGTCCAAGCTTCCCGTTATCCCTTCCGATATTTTCTGAGTCAAATCTAGACTCTGTCGACGCACGCTTCACGGAAAATATGCACTCCTTGCATCTGAACTCTCATAAGAGAAACAATTGAAACTTATCTAGCATTTCACGGATTCATACATTCAACAATATAATCCATGCATTCATGGAAACACAAAATAACAGAGAAGAGTTTAGCAACAACAACTCCACACACATTTGGATCAATTTTCCTCTGTTGTCTTCATCCAATGTAAAAAATGCTTATATCTATGAAAAAAAAACAATAACTACAAATTCGGCAACAACTAATCATAGAAATCTCTTACTAATTTTCAGCAGCCTCATTCGGGCATACAACACCTCTATTTATCCCAGAGGGCTCCTAAGGATCCCTCTAACTACTCGTCTTCTAAAAAAAAACTAACTACTACTTAAGTTCTGTTACATTAAAGTCTAGAAGAGAAACTCCCAGATCACTCATGATCATTCAACTCCCAAGTGTTTTATCTTCTTCAGTTTTCAATCAGTAAAAAAAAAAATATTTGCAGGAAATGTGAGCGTTAAGATTCTGAATTGATTCAAAAGCGGTTTGAGGCGTTGATTTGTCTCTCCATGTGTGCTTATTGACGATGCTCCTGCATCATACTCCCTTGGAAAAAAAATTCATGGGCTCATGTCCATGAGCTCCTGCACTGGCCTTCCATGCTTCTGGATATCAGCTTCGTTTACCCAACTGGCATCTTCTACTAGGTGCCCCTTCCACTTTACCAAATACTCAAGGTATGTCTTTCTCCTAGTCTTCTTTCCAATCCTCTGATCAATGATCTTCTCCATCTGTGGTTTTTCTGCTACAGGCATCTTCTTTTCCCATTGAAGATCTTTCTCATCTTCTGATTATTTTGCGTCGCCTTCCCTATAAGGATACATGTCTGAAATGTTGAATATGGGTGATATGCCCACATCATTTAGCATTTCTATCTCATAAGAATTGGTACCAAATTTCTTTAGGATCTTGCATGGTCCTATATTTTTCAGTTTTAGCTTGTTGTATGTCCCCATTGGGAACCTTTCCTTTCTTAGGTGTGCTAAGACTTGATCTCCCACTTCAAACTGAAAATCTCTCCTATGATGATCAATTCTGCATTTATACTCTGCATTTATGTTCTACAACTGCCCCTTGATCTGATTATGAAGCTTTTGCATTTCTACAGCGAAGTCTTCCACTCCAACACTTCTGAATTCACTCTACTCCAGATCTCTCAATTCTAATACTCCTCTTGGATTCATTCCGTACACTATCTAGAATGGACTCTTTCCTGTACTTTTTTTCACTGAGTCATTGTATGCAAACTCTGCTTGTGATAGAATTTGATCCCACTGGCTAGGATGTTCAGTGACCAAGCTTCTTAGTAAATCTTCTAAACTCCTATTTACCACCTCAGTCTATCCATTTGTTTGAGGGCAATATGTTGAACTAAAAGACAATTATGTTCCCAACTTCTTCCATAATGTTCTCTAGAAATGACCAACAATTATTTTTTCCCTATCTGAGACAATACTCTTGAGAAATCCATGAAGTCTCACAACTTCCTTGAAAAACAAATTTGCAACATGTGTTGCATCACTAGTCTTCTGGCATGGGATAAAGTGTTCCATCTTTGAGAATCTATCAACCACAAAAAGTATGGAATCACTTACCCTTTGGGTTCTTGGCAATCCCAACACAAAATCCATGCTTATTACATCCCAAGGCCTATCTGGAATATGCAGTGGCTGATACAATCTAGTGTTTGTTTCTTTCCCTTTGCATACTGGAAAATATTACATTTGTTCACAAACTTCTTCACCTCTGCTCTCATACCTGGCCAATAGTATGAACAGTTCAACTTCGCAAATGTTTTTTCATGGCCAAAATGTCCGACTAGACCTCCGCTATGTTTCTCCTTCAATAGATTTTCTCTCATTGAGCACCTTGGTATGCACAATTGGCAACCTTTAAACATCAATCCATATTGAATCATACACTTTGTCCACTGGCTTCTGTCTTTGAGCACAATATTTACACATGCTTCATATGCTTCTTTGAAATCTATATCATCACAATACATATCCTTAAGGTGTTCAAACCCCAAGGTCTTGACCTGAAATTCCTACAGAATCAGAAATCCCATGCTCAATGCATCAACAACTTTGTTAGCATTACCATAAATATGTTTAATGACAAAAGTGAAATTTTGCATAAACTCTATCCACTTAGTGTGTCTCTAGTTTAATTTCTCTTGTCTGGTTATGCATTGTAAAGCTTGATTATCACTATACAATACAAACTCCTTTGGTACAAGATAGTGCCTCCATTTCTTCAAGGCTTGAATTATTGCACAAAATTCCTTATCATATGTGGAGTACTTCCTCTTAGTCTCATTCAAATTCTCACTGAAATATGAAACAAGCCTATTATCTTGGCTTAAAACGGCCCCAATTGCAACTTGCATCACACCTCACTCGAAATGTTTTCTCAAAATTTGGCAAGACCATAATTGGTTGTTCCGTTATCTTCTCCTTCAATATATTGAAGCTTCTCTCAACTTATGTTGTACACTTAAAATACTTGTGTATCTTCTTCACCATATCCATCATTTGTGCACCAATCCTGCTAAAATTTCTGATGAACTTCCGATAGAAACTCGCTAATCCATGGAAGCTTCTCACTTCAAATATACTTCTTGGTGATGGCCATTCTTTGATTTCTTTCACTTTATCTAGACCATATTCAATTCATTTGAAGAGATCACAAAACCCAAATATATGAGTTATGTCTTCATAAAAGAGGACTTCTTCATATTGACCAACAACTTCTCATGCTGTAGTCTCCTCATCACCAATGTCAGATGCCTTAAATGTTCCTCTTTAGTTTTTCTAAAGACCAATATATCATCCAGATACACAATCATGAACTTACAAATGAAATCTTTCAGTACTTCATTCATCAACCTCATAAAAGTACTTGGAGCATTTGTTAAGCCAAATGGCATAAAAAGTCACTCATACAACCCCACATTCGTCTTAAAGGTTTTTTTCCACTCGTCACCTTCTCTCATCCTTATCTGGTGATATCCACTTTTCAAATCTATCTTTGAAAAAAAAAATCTCCACTTAAACAATCCATTAAATCATCCATTCTTGGCAAAGGAAATCTATACCTGATGGTGATCTTGTTTATGGCTCTCGAGTCTATACACATTCTCCATCCTCCATCTTTCTTTGGACTCAACACAGTTGGTACTGCACATGGACTCAAGCTTTCTCTTACCAAACCCTTGTCTAATAAATCATGGACTTGTTTATTAACCTCCTCATTCTCTTGAGTTGCCAATCTATATGTTTCTTTGTTCGGCAGAATTGCTCCTGGTATCAAATCAATATGATGGTTGATACTTCTTATGGGTGGCAATGAGTTAGGAAAACCGTCCACTACTATGTCATCAAAATTCTCCAACAACTATTGAACTTCTTCAGGAAAATCATCCATCGAAGTACTTATAAGGACAACTCTAGGTTTCCTCACCACAATAAACGACATCTCTTGTTCTTTATTGACTTCCCTCAAGAGTCCCTTCCCACTCATGAGAAGTATGTTTGTGTTGGCTTCTTCCTTTACTTTCTTCTCCTCTATTGGCAACAACATGTGTGTCCTACCATTCTTCTCCAAAGTGTAAGTATATTTTCTCCCAACATGAATGACATTCCTGTCAAATTGCCATGGTCCTCCCAACAAACCATGACATATATCCATGGGAATCACATCACACGGAATTTCATCTCTATATCCTCCTATTTTAAATTCAACATGGCATTGTTTAGTTACCATTACCTGGTGTCCTTTTTGCAACCATGAGACCTTATATGGATTTGGATGTGTAGTTGTCTCCAACTCCAATTTCTCCACCATCTCTGTGGATACTAAGTTATCAGTGCTCCTGCTGGCAATTATCACCTTGCATACTCTGTCTTTATTCTTGCAAGTCATCCTGAATGAATTGTTCCTCTGCACTGGTTTTTCAACTTCTGGTTCTAGCTTCAAGAGAACCTTCCTCGGCATCATAGATCTTCCATCTTCTGCTCCCTCTGCTTCAACATTCAGCTTCTGAGCTTCTGAAATGTGAGCTTCACCTCCTTATTTCTTTTTCTCAGGACATTCCCAAGACATGTGTCTTGTCTTTCCACAGGCATAACATCTTACCTCTCCTCCTTTGATTCTTCCTCTTCCTCTAGAAGAACTTCTTCTACCACCTTGTCTTCCTCGAGAACTTCCAACTCTTTCTGAGTGACTATGTGGTTTCTTAGTCTCGTCCTTGGGTTTATGTGACTTTTCATGGGTAACTCCCTTTCCTTTGCTTGGGCTTCTTCCTCTGTTTCATTGAATTTGTTTCCTGACCAAATTCCCCTCTGCCTTCAGAGCAATCTAATAAGCATCCTCTATTGTCCTCACTGGCATCATGTTGATTTTGTCTTGGATTTCATATCTCAAGACATTTATATATCTGGAAACCTTTTCTTCATCTTTCTCTCTTTGTCCAGTCCTGATATTCAGCTTGTAGAACTCCTCTATGTACTCTTTCACTATCATACCCTTATGTCTCAGGTTCTGCAACTTCTTGAACATATTTATCTGATAATATTTGGGTATGAATTTAGCCTTCATCTTGGCTACCATTCTATCCCAATTCTTTATCTTTTATTTTCCTTTGCTTCTCCACTCAGCCTGTAGTTCATCCCACCATGGTGTTGCATGTCTTTTCAACCTGGTGACAACATGTCTCACCTTCTACTCCCCATCAACATCTTCATAGTTGAAATATTTTTCCATGGATCTTATCTAATCTACCAGCTCTTCAACATCCAAATTGCCTTCATACATTGGGATGTCTATCTTGGCTCTGGCTCCCAATTTAACAACTGCTCTCAGCAAGCGTTCCTCAACAACATTTTCCCCTGCAACTTCTTCAACTTATATTTCTTCACTTTCTGCCTCACTGATGTCCCCAACATCAAGTGCCCTCCTCTGCGCTGCTTCCATCGCCTCTAATATTGCACGAAGCTCTCTCATTTAACTTTCTACAGTGCAATTGTCTATGGGCAGCTCCACACGTCTCCTTGGTGTATTATGCTGAATGTTTCTCACACACAGAGTAGAACTTCGAGCTCTCTTTTGCTACCCGAAAACAGTTTCAGGCTTTGATACCACTTGATGCAAACCCCCCCTTCTCTCCTAAAGGGTTCGTGACCTCCTGGTCAAGGATCTTAATCTCTTGGGATGGATTATCTCTTTCAAACCTTCAATGGCCCTGGAACGATTTACATAGGTCCCTTTTTCTCCTTATGCGCAGGTCTTATGGAAGCCGCAGGCCTGCTTCCCTAGTGCCTTTCTAGTTTTCAAATTTCTGGTGCTAGCTCCTTTCTGCTAGCCCCCCTCCTCAAGTGACCTCGGGCTATGACCCGAGGTTTAACCTCCTGGGCACTTCAGACTTTAGACTCCCGTTTTCTTGGGTGTGACTGACCTCCTTTTACGCGAACTCTGAACCGTCAGCGTTACTCGGAACCAGATCTATGGTTCACACTCCCTTTGATGACCAACGACGACGATCTCTTTGCACTTCATGACTTCGCGATTTCTAGAGTCCTGACTCCTTGATACTCCAAATCCTCTTATCCATGAACCTCCAAAGGAAATCATGGCTAACAACCGCATAACTTTTTTTAGATTCAACGGCCTGGGACGATCTCACTTCCTCTGAACGGATCTACAGTCCAGATGGATTTCGGGTTCCGTAACTTCGGAAAAAAAAATTCCCTCGCAAATGGAAACCTTTGAACATGCAAAGTCCAAAGGACTTCGAGGCATAACCTCCTCACACCTTTTTTATATCTAACGGTTTTTCCTGATCTTGATTGCTTCCGAAGGGATCCCAATCGTCACTTCGTGACCTTCAACATATCTCTCCCTTTCTATTGGATCTTTGTCGCTATATCTCCTGAGCTTTACTTCGACGCACTCCTTACGAAATTGGAATCTTCGACAAAGTTCAGACTTATTGATTTCTCCAAAAGAAATTTATCTACGCACTCCTTGCGCTTAACAGTCCCGATCTCTCAACACGTAGTCGATTCTTGACCATGTGCACTCCTTGCAACACTTAGTCTAAGATTCCCGTTATCCCTTCCAAGATTTTCTTAGTCAAACATAGACTCTATCGACGCACTCCTTGTGGACAATATGCACTCCTTTCATCTAAGTTGTTAGAAGAGAAATGATTGAAACTTATCTAGCGTTTCACGGATTCATACATTCAACAATATAATCCATGCATACATGAAAACACAAAATAATAGAGAAGAGTTTAGCAAAAACAACTCCACACACATTTGGATCAATTTTCCTTTGTTATCTTCATTCAATGTAAAAAATGCTTATAGCTATGAAAAAAAAATAATAACTACAAATTCAGCAACAACTAATCATAACAATCTCCTACTAATTTCCAGCAGACTCATTCAGGCATACAACACCTCTATTTATCCCAGAGGACTCCTAGGGCTCCCTCCGAGTACTCGTCTTCTCGAAAAAAACTAACTACTACTTAAGTTTTGTTACATTAAAGTCTAGGAGTGAAACTCCCAGATCACTTGTGATCATTCAACTCCCAAGCGTTTGATCTTCTTAAGTTTTCAATCAATAAAAAAAAAAGATTTGCAAGAAATTGCATCGTTAATATTCTGAATTGATTCAAAGGCGCATTGAGGCGTTGAGTTGTCTCTCCACGTATGCTTGCTGACGATGCTCCTGCATCAAGAAGTGAGATAAGGAGTGATGATAGACACCATCAACACTCACCTAAACATTCAAATAGGAGGGCAGACAATAGCTCAAGACCGTCCCTTGTCAGGAAACATAAGAAAAAATATGGGGTAGATGAGCTACAGGGAGAGATGAATAATATTAAGCCTCCTAGTTTTGATGGTCAATGTTACTGCCAACCTAGGGGTAATTAAGGAGATTATGTCTCGGGGCCCACAAGTTGCATACATGGAGTTTCGAGAACGATATTGACATACCATATCCCCGAAGGGCCCTTATTTACCATTGATGCATTCTACACATCACCAGCAGAAGAAAAAAAAATCCACCACAATAAACTGGTCCCAGAGGGAAATGGGTCTTTCTCCATGAGGTAATGAGTCTGGGTATCATGGTAAGTGTCACTCTAATAGTTAAATCATTTGGATATGTTGCAAAGTATATTTCTTGATTACAAAATGTTTTCTTGGAATTTATACTCTTTGCCTTATTTAAACCTGGTGGGTGTCATTTTGTCTTAGTAAGTTGGTCACCCTCGGGAATAGGGTGCTACTAGGGGGATTCTTGAAGATTCATCATCCATTCCCGATCATACTTATCACCTTCCATACTTATTTCCTTCTGTCTCCTTATCTTTTGGTATTTTGGGGTGTATTGACCCAAGAAGGGATTGTACCTCACTTCATAGGAAGAAGGGGTTGAAGGCCCAAAGGGGAAAGTAGTTGGAAAACGATAAAATCCAAATCATGAACCTTCTATATGCTTGTCCAAGAGGTCTTGAGAAACAATGAAGCATTATCTCTTAGAAGCATAAGACCTGCAAAATCAAAAGCTCACATATATAGATGCCCCACTTGTTGAGGGATCTACACAAGTGTGTTACAAGATATACTTTACCCCTATGGCACTTTGTGTACCTCTCCCTTCAAGTGGCATTCGATACTACCTCCCAAGCATTATGTTACCCATTTGGAGTACCCAATTGTTCTGAACTTTAATTAATTAATGGAAATAAATGGGCTTGGAAAAATGTTGCATCATGGATGAAGGGATACACACCCTCTACAAATGTACCGTCCCTGGGCTCCCAAGATGGGGCATGTGACAACAATTCTTCTATGTTCAAGATATGATTTGTAACATACCTAGCCAGAGACCGGTTGACTATGCCACACAGAAACTCTTGCAGAACTTCATATATTGTAACATACCCAGATTTACAGGACGGTCATGCCAACTCCATAAAAAAAAAAATACCATATGTATATATAAAAAATAAAACATACAACATGTTCTGCTAATACACAGATTAATGCGGAAATAACAATAAGCCTACACATACAATATATACAGGAAATTACTCATAAATATTAGACATGTACAAATACACATCATTTAAATGAACATAGAAATTGTACTTATCTTTTATAGATGACCACCAACTGTGTGAAAACCTTCCATGAACCTCCCATCCATAGACCACGTTGCTCATCACTCTCAACAATGGGTCACCCCTGAGCTGGGATAAAACTCCATCTGGATAAAGGGATTCCTAGGCTAGGCTAAGACAATGGGCTACTACATAGTCAACCAGGAAGGATTCCCTCACAAGAGCCAAATTTCGCATACAACTCACAACCTCTCATTCCTCACATGCCTGTCCCACCCCAGGAAGTATAAACCTTCATTGTTCAATAGTCCATCAACTACTCCACTTTACTTCCAAGGCTTCAACAACATGCCACTATAGTTGTTCTTGGGCTCCCTCCAGGACAAATCCCTTCCCCAAAAACCTCTCTCACCTGGAGAGAGTTGCTCACATGAATGAAAACCTTCTTCTTTCTTCCCAACAAACTCTCTCACCTGGAGATATTTTCTCACAGGACTGACAACCTACTTTTTCATTCCATGGGCCTGACATCCTACCTCTTCACTCTTTCTCCCAAATAACCAACAACAGGCTCAGGTGAGAACAACCACAACATTCAACTAACGCACAGGTGATGGAAACAACAAGACTTGATATGGATGTAGACAATGCCATCAAGCCACACTCAGTCCATGAATTGTGTTGGCAGCAACAACCAACCATTAAGACACAACACGAGCTTAGGAAAATACAGGTGTGCCAAACTTCACAGGAAACACACAGGATAACTCAAGTATAACTGCAGGTTCCAGAGGTGTGTGCATGCTCAAAGGTCGATAATGGAGGTCATGGTTCAGTGTGTGAGTGTGTGCGTGCATGGGAAGCTTGGAAAGAATGGAAAATCACCCTCCCGAATGAACGAACTTTTCCACATAAAATTGCACGCACCAAGATCGACACATGTCTTCATTAAGTTGCATGAGCTCCACATATAATTTGTTCCCTTCCCACAGGAACTTAGGATAACATAGGTTATGCCCAACCTTATTATTTTAGGAAATATACACAATATTCCCTTAGAGTTAAGCCTTCAAGCTTAGCCCCCTTTTGCTAGCCTCTTATCCCCATCCCTTTTCCCTACCTAGTGGAGCTTAGTCCCCCATTCTCTTTTATCGTCGTCGGTCTACACGCATCTATGTATTTTATTAATGGTATGAGTATTTACATATACAAAAATAGACTCATTGGCCTTTAGCATTTAGGCTCTCCGACCTTTCATCACATAAGCCTCCTAACTTATAATCACTTGGCTCACCAGCCTATAAAACATGTTACATTTAAAATTACAAATGGGCTCGGTCTTGGGATATTACAATCCCCTCCTCTTATTTTTTCACTGTCCTCAGTGCAACTTGTTTACATATTACCATCAATATTTTCAAAAATCTCCAAGCTTTAGCTACTGGAATCTTGTTATCCATCTAGTGCTCTACTTTCCAGCACCAATTCTGGTATTCATACCGCAACTGGAAGTCAATTTCTCTATTCCCTAGAGTTTCTTCTGGAAATAATCTGGCTCATTGTTCCATTTAACACACCTTCTTTATGACAACTACCATTCCATAAGCATCCTTGAGTTGCCTCCTCCTTTTTGCAATCACCCTTCCAGGCTCAGACATCCTTTCACTGCTACATAGTCCTTCAACGATCCATATTGCCAAGGCTTTCACATACAAGGAGAGCACTAACCCATTACCAGAACCCCACTCAGGTTCTACAATTATAGGCCTTAGTGTCCTCAACAACAATTGTTCTTTCCCAACATTCCAACTTTAATCAATAGTATCTCATATGCATCACACACATGCAGTTATCATGAGAGAACATAAGAGAATTCATTTAGAACTCAAACTTATTTCATAAGTAATTCAACTTTTCCCAAAATATGAAATTCTATTTCATAATTTTTCATTGTTGTTGCAATAATAGGATGTGGTCTTCCTTTTGACTTTCAGCAAACACTATGTTGAATACCATTTTTCTGCAATGATTCTATCTTTCATTCAACCAACAAATTGTCAGTATTTCCTGTACATCATACTCTCATTGCAATATGCACAAAAACCTTATAACACGATCTTAGAATTATCTACTCTGATCAATTCAATCACAACTGCAAAAAAAATTATTAGATAAAATGAATTATCATTCTATGTATATGTCTGTTCATAATTAATATCAATAAGTTCATTACTTCTTTTTCTGAACATAAAATTTCCTGTAGTCAATGCTCATGTGACTACTTGACTTGCAAATTTTCCGTTGCAATGTCTAACATCTCCTAAAATGTTCTCAACTCCATGAGTTAGCAACATTCCATCTGTTAGTATAATTATTTCCATGCAATAATATATATGCATGCACTCACAAAACCCATTCAACAATTGCATTTAAGTATACAATTCTATCATGTATGAGTGCAACTCTGCCACTTACTAGGCATGAGTGAAAATCACAATGTATATCTATTCAATGCACCTTTGCATTGATTTTCATAATGATCCTTATCTAAGTTATGTATCTCACCATCCATAAATTGGAAATCTGACCAATGTCTTGATACACTCTCCACACACTTCCTATTGTCTTCTCAATTACTTGGATGCCTTCCTTTTCGACCAGAACACTACACCAAGAATATAATTTTGTGGTGTGCATTAGTGTTAGCAGAAAGGTTGCAGTCCAAGTTTTATTTAAAGGTAGGAAGCTCATTGGGTATTTGTGTGGTACGTAACCTTTCTATATCCATACGTTTCCATATCCAACCATGTCCTGATCTCACATATGACTAGATTTCCTAGCATACATTCTTATAATCAGTGCTTATCTTTTATTTCTTTGGTTTTTATCTCATAACCAAATTAATATGGCATGCTACTATGTCTGTGTGTGCATTCAAAAGCTAAGAAGCTTTGATAACTATAACATGCCTCTAGTCTTTACCACACCTAGTGGTATCTCATTCATGTTAATGCACTTAAACAATACCATATCGGGTATTATAAAAATTCAATCTGGGAAAATTCTTACCTGAATTTCCCTTTGGAAATTATGCAACATAATTTCAAAAGAGAAATACTTACCTGCATAGATGTCATTAAACGAATTTGATGTTACCTGATTAGTTGATGACAATAGAAGCTTTCATGCCTCTTTTATCAGTCTTATAATCAACCTTCCAACTTTTTGTTGCTTCCTTCCATTTTCAGTAACATCATCAACAACACTTGCAAACATGCAATAATTCTCTCTTTATGTGTATGGTTGTCCAAAAATCCATAACATAATTTCTACTACAGTAATTGCATCAACCTCTTTCACCATGTATCACTTTTCTTTGTTGTTTCTAGAAGTCTCCAATTCTTCTCGAATTCCTCAATATTCTTGTGCTCTCACTATAATTATTGTACATGATTATTTCTGACCTGAACACTTTCTAGCCAAATCACTCTTGGTTCCCTTTGCATTTCAAACCAAATACTAAGTTGATATTAACCTTCATCTTTTATTTTCTTGTATCCATCTATCCCAATTCATACTTGGATGAATTATAATTCCAATCATGTTGTCTTATAGACTTTGGATCTTTAACATTGATGCACCTCCCATGCTTTACCCACAGTTATGAAACCCTAATTTCACCTCAGGTTTCTCTAAACCCACAAAGGGGTGTCCTAGGATCATTCTTCTCCTTTCTAGTTTCCTTAAAATAAATTATCTTCTCTCATAATATATCAAAGTTTTGTTTAGCCTTCGGGAGCTTAATATAAGTCCTCGTGTTAAAACCCATAACCAAGGCTTAATTCCCTTTACTAGGAACCAATTTATTTCTTACCATCGCACTAAACCTAAAGTCCTCTTTACCAGGAATTACGACGACAATATTATGCGTGTTCCAATCCTGAAACTGGAAAAACTATTGATTTGTCGATCACTTTAAGATCGACGATCTTGGTCGATTATGAACCTCAAAACTACTTGTGGTTTAACAATAATCCCTGACTTCATCAATGGAAAGATGTGCGATGGAGCGGAAATCAATGTCCATCGTTGATCTTCCTCCCGATGGAGATCTACGATCCCGGTTGATTGCGGGATGTGAAATATCCCCCTCGTTAATTTTCCTTTGGACTTACGCAATGGAAATATGCACCTTGGTATTGGAATCGATGTGAGCCATCAATATTTTGGTGGGTGACGATTGACAATCGATGTGGATTGTGGAACCAAATTATGTGTGGACATTAACTCACTCTTTGAATCTCGCAATGGCTCCTCGTCGTTGATCTGCCTTCACTGAGATCCCATAGTCATGAATTAATCAGATGTTGATCTGATGGTCCTCCTTTGCAACTCCCATATCTGACGGTTATGACTCAATCGTTATTGATTACTCCTTTCCTCAGGATCAGATGGTGTGCATAGTTCCAATTCAAATAATGAGCGATCGATGTTCGTTCCTTCCTCTTCCTTGCATGATTGTGATCTAACGATTATCATTCACGGGTGGGGTGATATGACGGTTGTTGTAGCTTACCCTGTGATCCCTATAATCTTTCTCCTTCTCATCCTGCAACATGAGCCCTATACCTGAACTACACAATCTCAACTGTATGCAGAGACATACACTTCTTCCTCACAGAGGTATACAATACATATATAAACAAACATAATTGCATAGGCTTCCAGAATACTCGAAATAGAGTATTTTCCTTTTCTCTCATATACTTATGTTTACATACAACTACACAGGCTCACAGGCCTACCTTTGTCTATATTAAATCAACATACTGCAATCCTCATTCTATTGCCCTGATTAACATTTGTTTGGCCACTTCTAATCTCTTGGCCTGGCTATCATTCAACTGGACACCTCTCTTTGCCTCTAAGGCTTACAATAATATACATAGGGATTCTGAACTTTTTCTACTTCAAATCTAAAAAATCCCCAATTATGATGGAATACTTAGAATCCTCTTTCCAAGACCTTTCCTTTGACTGCTTCCTTGCTCAATTCTAAGTTCTGAGCAGAAAGTTATGGACAATTGCAAATTGTCTTTTCAATGATGCAATCCTTGTGCAGTTATTCTCTTTCCTCTGAGCTAAAAGGATGTTAGACCTTTGTTGGATCCTATCATAAGGCTCACAGACCATATTTACCAATTTTGATGTGGGTCTGAACCAGACGAAACCCATGGGCTTCCTTTCCAATCCCTTTTCTTTCTTTTAACACAGTTGTCAGGTATACGCCCCTTTTTTTTGGACCCCAACCTCATGTGACCACGAGCTATGACCAAGCGCTAACTGATAGGTGCTTATCTAGAGCCTAAGGAACTTTGGGGCTCCGAAACTTCGGAGGTTCTCTCAACTTCCACATTGACTTCTCCCGAACGTTGAACTGGAAAACTCTCGGATTAGCTCTCTGGAGCTTCGCACTTCTTATCTCAGAGGATGCACTGATCGATGGTCCTCATTCTCTGTTTAGATCTACGACCAACAAGATCTCTAGGAATCCGGGCTTAAAGAGTTTTGAGGCTCCATCTTGTGCTTCCTCCCAAATTGCCGAATTGGCAAATTCACAAACAACAAATCAACAGAGCATGCCTTCTCGTTAACCAACGACCATGATCAACTTTGGGACTTCGACTTTGGGAGTTCCGAACTGTCCACACTCTCAATCCTTCCGGAGTGCCAAGTCTCTGAATTGCAAGATCTGTTGCCCCGTATCCTCTCCCGATCAACGGCTTGGATTTTCTCTACAGCTCCAGGCTTCAGGGATTTCCAAAGCACCTCTCCACAGATCTCCCGAAGTGTCAAATTACCGGAGGTCCTCTCCTTCCTCCATGTATCATCTCTTAATCAACAATCGAGATTAACTTTGGCCTTCGAGAGTTCTCGACTTAAAGCCATCTGCAACTCAATTCCTCTGAAGTACCAAGTCTCTGAACCTTGGGATCTGGTGCCATGTGTCCACTGTAATCAATGGTTGAGATGGACTCCGACCTTCGGGAGTCCTCAACCTCAACTTCTTATGCCTTGAATCCTCCATAGTGCCAAATCTCTTGACTAAAGATTCTACTTCCACGTATACTCTCCTGATCAATGTTGAGGATTTACTCCGCTCTTCAAAGCTTCATGGGTTTCACCTTCATCACACTTCATTCCCTCCGAATGCTGAATTGGAGAATATGGCGATCTCCTTTGCTTGGTTGTCAAACAATTAATGTAGTGACACGTGGCCCCACTGATGGGCAACACGTGTCAGGTCCCAATTGGTACTAAGGGCCTATAAGTGGTACAAAAACAAGTGACATGTGGAATGATTAGAGTAGGTCCACGTCACCCTAGGTGACGTCATCATGCCATGTCACTCTGGTGCTTCACGACTTTGGGACTTCGGGACTCTGGGACTTCGGAGTTCCGAAAGTTCTTCCTTCAACGTCCATTATTTCCTCCGAATCTCGAATTTTTGAACCTCTTAAATTTTCTGGGGTCCATATAGTATTGTTGTCATCATATAAGATGATGACACATGGCCCCCATGTGTCAGATTGTTATTACTCCAACAAGGTCGCCAAAAGTACAATTTTGACCAACATGTGGCACGACTAGGGGATGTCCACATCACCCATGGTGACATCATCATGCCACGTCATACCATGTGCTTCGACACTTCATAGCTCCAGGATTTGGTGGATTTCTTGACTTATCACCATGTTTCTCTCGAACTCCAAACCGCCGAACAATTGCTTCCTGGAACTTCAGGACTTTGGGGCTCCAAGACTTCAAATATTTTCTTAACAGTATCATTAAGGTGGAACTGTTGAAATTTGGCACGGTTGATCTGTGGACATGTGTCCCTGTTAATGATACGGTCCAGATGAGTTCCGAACTTCGGGACTTCCGAAGGAAGTCCATTCTACGTGCACTTCAACCAATTTCCCCGAACTTTGAACTGCCAAACCACTTGGGAAATCCAATGGTCTGCCTTCTCCTGAATGATCTATGGTTGAGAGTCACACCAGGACTTCTGAGCTTCGTTCTTCGGCCCCTTTCTAAAAAAAAACTTAAAAATTTCCAAAGTAACGAAGTCCGAAGGACTTGAGGGTTAACCGTCGTGCTCCTTTCCCAGATCTGACGTCTCTGATCTGTCCTTAGCCAAATCCAACGATCACACACTTCTCCTAGTGATCTACGACGTAGATCCACTCTGGAACTTCGGAGCTCCGGGGATTTTTCCTCTTTTACGACAAATAACTTCAAACAACTGGAGTGGTGAAGTTCAGAGGACTTCAGTGCTTAACCACCATGCTCCTTTTTCCAGATCTGACGATTATGAAGGGTCTGCCTTCTCCCGAACAGATCCTATGGCTCAAATTTGAACTTTATGGCCCCATACCACGGTTGTTGTGGTAAATTCTCCGCCACTTCTCCTGAGCTTTCAATTATCACCCAAGATCTCTCTAAGCACCCCTCTAGAACTCTGTACATAAAATCCTTGTGTAATTTTTACTTCAATTCCTCATACACGACCCATATAGGTTCAATGTTGAAACCATTGTTGACGATAAAAATTACAACGAGGAATTTTTCCCGCAAAGTATTGCTAAAGCCTATTATTTAAACTATGCTAATAAAATATAATACTAGTAGGTGGGACCCCCTTGTAGACTAGAGGCTCGGAGATAGTCATATCACACTTTTTATGTTGTTTTTTCGATACGGGTCTAATATGGTTGATGATGCAGTCTTGGATTCATTTTTTGGCATAATGACAGGTGGATGATGCATTTTATGGATGTTGTGTTATTCGATGTTTAATTTTATGTTATGATTGGCATATATTTACAATTCTATGTTCAATCATGTCACCATGATTTGTTACCTGGCTACACCTGCACAAGACATATGTTAGTAACAACATAAAACAAAAGAAATGGGAAAGAGACTTATTAAAAAATCCAAAAGAAAGGGCCTATACTATGTTATGTTAGAAGTTATGTGCAAATAAAATGAAACAACTTAGTATTAATACTAAATACAAATGGTTAGTGGCTATGCGATTGCATTTGATTTGTATTGGGTGCATTTGATAAATGGTATGGTATGGTTTTGGCAATGGTTAATATGGATTTTGGGTGGTGCATTTGGCAAGCAATGTGGTCGCAAGTTTCAATGGTTTGGAATTAATGGCATGGTTAATGTATTGGTGATTGCTAGCTGTCATGTACTTCGAAATTGAATGTAGAGGAAGATGGAAGAAACTTGTAGTAAATGCACATCACTCCATAACTCTCCCAGCAGGCCGTCACCCTAGCGTGGTTATTGTTTCATTTGGTTTTTCTAGTGGTTAAGCTCCAAGATCCAAGCCTGGGAAGGAACTACTCGGCCAACTCGCCCTTTTTAAAGCTATTGGTTACATTTATGGTTCTTTTCACCCATCCATGAATTTCGCTCTGTGTATGAACGAACGATGGCTTAGTGATGCGTTGGTTTGTGTTTTCCTGAGATTGGCAACTGTTTAAATGTGTGGGAATGACTGTGTGGTTATTCGTTTTGCAAATAAAATAATTGGTTGGTTGAAGTTATGCATTTGTTGGTTGTTTCGTGTGGTGAAAACCGTGATGGATCTCTGTTGTTTTAAGTGGGCATGGGTATTATCAATCTATGTTGTGTTGGAGGGTTTTTCTCTATTTATCCTTACTGGCTTCTTCCTCACAGTTATGAGGGTAGCCATACCCATGTTGGGTATGTGTTATATTCTTTGCATGTGTGTGTGTGTGGGTGCGTCAGATACGACAACTGCGTCTAATGATCCCTTCACCTAGAGTTGTTGTTGTGTGCGCCAGGTGCTTTCCTAGGGGGGGGCAGGTATTCCCACCCCTGGTTACGTGTAGCGTTCGGGGCAACGCCCCGAAAAATTTTTTTGGGCGGTTTTTGCTATTTTTAGCGGATTTTGCTATTTTTAGCTGATTTGTAAATTAATCCTGGATTAAGGGATTAGGGTTTTGGTATCGACGGAATACCTAAAAACATTGTATATATTGTATGGCAAATGGTGAAATTCGATATAATGAAAATAAGAAAGGTTTTCCCGGTTGAGGGTTTCCGGTAAAAATCTTTGTGTACTCTGTGTATGAGCCATTGATTAATTTATGTATTGCTTAAGAATATATATGCATTGCTTTACTTCGCAG
>ML864340.1:0-22529 GCA_009831015.1 Picea engelmannii | reverse complement strand
ACACATCACACACCCCTTTACATATTTAGTTACAATTTCTTTCATTTGAGGCCAATAACAAAACCTCTGCAAATGAGCCATAGTTTTTCCTACCCCAAAATGCCCAGACACAAGAGAAGTGTGAGCTTCTCGTATTACATGGACTCGTTCACTTGTAGGAATACATAGCTTTCCAAGATGGTAGAGTATTTTTCCTTGTAGATAATAGTTCTCTACATGTGCACCATGGGTTAACTTCTCATATACTTCTTTAAAATCTTCATCAATGGTATATTGTTCCATATAGCTATCATGAGATAAAGAAGCATTCTTCAAAATAATAGAAGCAACAATAGGAGGTCTAGAAAGCATATCAACTACCTTGTTACTCGTACCCTTTTTGTACTTGATTACAAAATGAAATTGTTGTGTGAAACCCATGCATCTATAATGTCGAGATTGTTGCAGTTTGGTTTGTGCTTGGAGATACTGTAAGGGTTGATGATCTATATGTATGATTGTTTCCTTCCCTAACAAGTAGTGCTTCCATTTCTTTACACTTTGAACCGATGCATAAAACTCTTTATCATATGTAGGATAGTTAACAACAACTTGGTTAAAATTTTCAGAGTGGTAACAAATAGGCTTACGATATTGCTTCAATACTGCACCCATGGTGTATATGTTGGTATATGTCTCGATCTC
Organism: Picea engelmannii; assembly: GCA_009831015.1. NCBI lineage: Eukaryota > Viridiplantae > Streptophyta > Pinopsida > Pinales > Pinaceae > Picea > Picea engelmannii. The sequence continues at coordinate 21,845 of ML864340.1, read as the reverse complement.
AAAGGGATGTTTAAGATTCGACAGTGCTAATACTGGTGCAGTACTGATCTTTTCCTTCAAAGTGTCAAAATATTTTTGTTGCTTTCCTCCCCACTGAAAAGTGTTCTTCACACTGGTTAAGGAATGCAAAGGAGTTGTTATAAAGGAAAAGTTAGAAATGAACCTCCTCCAATATTGGACTGCACCTAAAAATATTTGTATCTCGGTTACACTTTTGGGCTCAAGCCAATTTACAATTACATCAATATTGGAAGGATCAATTTTTAATTGTCCTCCTCCTACAATACGACCTAAGTACACAAGTGCAGTCTTACCAAATTCACATTTGGACAATTTTATATACAAATTTTCCCTTTGTAGAGTATTCAATACTTTCTTTACATGCCTCACATGTTCATCCCAAGTCCCGCTAAATATAAGAATGCAGTCTAAATATACAATCACAAAATCATATAGACAAGGCCTGAATACATCATTCATCACACGCATGAAGGTTGTCGGAGCATTACAAATCCCAAACGACATAACTAACCACTCAAACAATCCATGTTTGGTTTTAAAGGTAGTCTTCCATGCATCATGTTCTGCAACCCTGATCTGATGGTATCCACTGCGCAAATCCAACTTGAAATAAACAACATTCTTTAATTGATCATGTAAATCATCTATACGAGGAAGAGGGTATCGATTTTTCACCATGATTTTATTTAAGGCCCAGTAATCGACACACATTCGCCATGTTCTATATTTCTTTGGCACCATCATGATTGGAGAACCACAAGGAGATGAGTTGGGCCTAATGACCCCTTGATCCAATAAGCCTTGTACATGCTTCTTAATCTCTGTCATCTCTACAATTGACATCCTGTACATGCCCAGATTAGGAAGAGGAGAATCCTGTTGAAGATGCATTTCATGTTGGATTTCCCTCTTAGGGGGTAATCCATCTGGTTCCTAGAAAATATCATCATACTTAGAAACAATATCAATTAATTCTTTCTTATGATAAGGATCACATCCTTTGAAAGCATCGGATGTTCCGACATCGTTCTCCCTTATGACCATGAGTACATATCTCTTATTAGTGTTTATGAGTCTCTTCATTTGCCATGCACTAACAAGTGTTGTGTTTACCCTCATTCTGTGAGATCTAACAATATATTCCACTCCCCCCTTAGTAAGGTGGTATTTGTTCTCATGACGAAAGAAGACTACTTTTCTATCATAAATATAAGGACTCCCCAACACTATGCCACATATATCAAGTGATACAATATCCAAATCCACTTCATCAATCAACTTTGAAGCAATAGAAAATCTGACCCTACATTGCTTGGTGACATTAATTTTTTCTTCATCACATACCCAACCAAGAGAATAAGGCTTTGGATGTGGTTTTGTTTCAACACCCATCGTTTTGACAAGTGCTTCAGATATCAATTTTACTTGGGAACCTGGATCAAATAATGTATCTATCTTAGTCTGTTTATATACAACTCTTATATGAAATAATTCATTCCTCTTTCGTTCATCATCATGAGATTCATTCTTGGAATTTGAACTAGCATGAAGGGAATATTTACCTTGTACTCCAACCGATGTGATATTTCCTTCGTCTCCTTAATCGGAACCAAGATCTTGTTGTACTATAGCAACAATCTTTGTCTTCCCCTTTCCACCGAATTGTTTCGGTCTCTTCTCTAGATGTAGTTTCCAACAATCTCCATCATCGTGACCACTTTTATTGCAATGAGTGCAAGATGGTTTTCCTTCTTCTCTCTTTACAGTGGTGATCTTCTTATCCTTCCTTTTAAAATTCTTAAATGGATTATGTGGGAGATTGGAAGGTTTCTTTGTGGGATCTTCTTGAACATGCTTTACCATGTTCTCAAGGTGAGTGGATTTCACACAAACTTCATCAAGACTAGTGGGGTTAAACAATAACAAAGTATGACGAATATAAATGTGAAGTGTCCCAATATACTTCATTAAAGTTTCATAAGAATCCATAGGAATTTTTAATGCAAGGGATTTCTTCCTAAATTATTCTGTGAAACTTTGTACAGTTTGACCTTTACTTTGTATTAAAGTTTTCCATTCCATCATTTCTTTATGTAAATAACCCAATGGATAAAATTGATTCCTTATCGTTGATTTAAATTCCGACCATGAGGAAAGAATATTACCACACTTACGTCTTTCCTGAAGTTTTCTCTCCCACCATACGAGAGCGGTGCCTTCCAACCAAAGAGAATTCAGTTGCACTTTAACTTCTTCTTCATCAATATGTTGAACACGACAATATACTTCAACCTATCAGATCCATATATCTATCTTTTCAGGATTAACATCTTCATTAAACATAGGTAAAAAAAATTTTACATCAAGCTTTAATAATGGTTTCTTAAATGAATCTTTATGGCTAGAATGATGAGAATGCTCAGAGGAAGAAGAGATAGAACTTGATGGTGCAGATGGAGGCTCAGGAGGGTCTCCTCCAGCCCCCTAATTTACCGAAGCATTATCATCAGCTTGTGCTTCCTTTTTCTTCCCTTTCTTCTTCATCCTCTTCTCGTAGTCTCCATACATTTGTTCGACCATTTCTGACATGCGATAAAATACTACATGGAAGTTTTTCTCATGTTCATCACGCTTGTCCTCTTTTGCCATTTTCTTCCTTTAGGATGCACGACCAACTTCAAGATTGAAAGTATTAAGAGTTCCTTCACCCTGCTGATGCTTGGCCCTAGTAAGAATTCACACTCAACAATTCACGTCAAAGATGACTACTCTGATACCAACATGATCCAGTATATTTTCATCGAAGTGACTTATAAAGAATTGTATTAAATGAGCATAAATTAAAGTGCACCATTAAAGAACAAAAATCTCAATAATGAAGAGACATAAGAATCAAATATGAAAAAAAAAAACTTGATAACAGAGTTCATCCCTGGTGGACTATGTCTCGAGGTCCTGCTCTCAAATGGGTAGGCCTTTTTATTAACTCAGCAAATGAATTTGGAAAAATACATAAGTATACCTCATTCTAGAATTAAGCTGCAGAAGCTTTTCTCAGATCAGAAAACATACAACACCATTGAATTCTTGGTGTCCAATTACCCAAAAATGATTGTCTCCATGCTTCAATCTAACTCTGGCACTCCCAGGCCCTTGAGAAATCTTGTCTCAGTTTCCATGCCTGCTCTCTGCATTTAATTCTTTGTATTGCATCTCGGTTTCCTTGCACAACCGTACCATGACTCCCCATTTCCTTCTATCCGTGGGCAGAATCATCGTATAAACAAAAATCAGGGTGACCTACATAATGTAGTCCATTGGACCAACAATGGAAGAGCTATAGTTAAGGCATTTGTATAGGGGGAGGTCTCGGGGTCGAGCCCGTGGGCCTCCCCTTTTGGGTAATTGTTATAACATATATGTGTGTGTGTGTGTGTGTGGAATGGAATTTTTCCAACTTTGGAGTGTGGTTTATATTTGTCATAGTGTTTAGTTTGGCCGCCAGATCTGGCAGGGCTCCGCTAGATTTGGCAGGCCCACCCTTTTTTTATTTTTGAAATTCAGTTTTCGGGCCCTCATTGGGCATTTTCCCACTGCCACGTGGTATCCCATGACTTGGCCACATGGCAACAAACCATTGGGCCACGCCAACCACCTACACAGCCAATTTCCACATCACCTGCCACATCATTTTGACACATCAGCCTTTCACGTCACCGTATGGTCTGCCACGTCGATGTATGGACTGCCATGTGGTGCTTTTTCATTGGTCCACGGATTGACCCGAAAATGCCTAAAACGAGTGACATGTGGCAGCCTCTGGTGCTACTACATCACCATGCTGACACATGTCTCCTTTTGCATGTTCCACGTACACTGTATAGATGATGACATCATTCGTACTAATGTTGACGTCAACAATATGGATGTTGACTCATCCCTTGTTAGCTGGGCTAGGTTGACCAAACTTTGACTATGGATATCTTTCGATCTATAACTCCATTTGACAAGTCTTTTACGTGGTTGGAAATCTTGTGACATGCTCTTTGCGATGATGCCACTTTCAATGAGTTTTGAGGACTTTGAATTTTTTCCCTTTCTCTGTCTGCTGAGGCCATTCTGAGCTTCATGAGTTGCTTCTACGAATTTTGAGTTGTCCTTAGTCTTCTCTGGATCCTATTTGGATGACCAATTTACATGTTCACTCAAAAAATATCAAGTTGTCCATACATTATCAAGAGACCTAGAAGTAATATAAAATCTATAAGTAGGGGTTTTCAACATTGCCAACAAATCTCTAATAAATCCTCTTAAAATGCTTCTTCCATACTTCTCTATTATATAAGGAATTCAACATATCTTTTTTAATTACGTAAACAAGGGATAAAGAACATGGAGCTACAATGAAATATGACCAGGATAATAGGGGATAAATGTACGAAAAATGATACAAACAATGAGGGGAAAAATGTGAAGTTTATGTAATTAAAATCAAAACTTTAACTTAGTTGACATGTCATTAAACTTATCTCTAATTCCAACCAATTATCATCAAATGGGGTCGAATCAAACTCCAAATCATATCAAAATGATGCATAAATGGTAAACCAACATCTTCCATACAAACCCAACTTATTCCAATTACTTTGGTATACCCATTTCATAAAATCGTGACCATTCAAGACTGTGGGATTATAACAAAGTGAAGGTTGGGTATGTGAGCCAATGTGTAATCAAAACAAACCAATGGGTTGATTATTGTATCCAAAGAGAAAAAATATGGCGCGCGACCAAGGTTTTTGACAAATAGGAAGGTTAATGTTGAACACATAATGTGTTATTTCGCTCAACAAACCCCAAACACGATACTCATTGCTCTAACATGAAGACTGAGGATTTAACAGAGTCAAAATTGAATGTGAGAACCAAAATGGGCATGGGTTGTATCAATAATAAACCCAATAGCATGCTACCAAATAATTTCATTCACAAGCTAGAACCCTTTAAACAAAGAGTAAGATAAGTGATGGGTATATAATGCATTATTTCCAATAATAAACATACAACTAACATGCATTTATGTTTAAAACAAGTTTGGGCAGATCAAACCTCTGTGTATGCTAACAATAACAATTATGGGTTATGTTGGGTATGTGTTATATTCTTTGCAAAAGTGATCCCATGTCATGTACACTGATATGGGAGAAAAGGGGGGTTGGGGGGTGCCCCCAACCGGGAGGGTTCGAGGACGAGAGCCCCGAGAAAAATTGTTTAGTCTATTTTTGGCACATGGTTTTTGTTGATGGTTTTATAATTCTGATTAAGGAGTTGGGTTTGTTGACTAATCCAAGTCAATGGATTAGGGGCTTGGATGCCGCAAGATCCTATATGTATATTGTATTGTAAACAATGAAGAATATGATAAATATAAGATTAGAGGTGTGACTCTAAAAATGTTGTTGGTTTTCCCGGTTTGGGTTTATATGGTAAAATATGTATGTAATGTGTGTGTGTATCGTTTCTTCTTTTATTAAGAATATTTTTGCAATAATTAATTGTACAAGGTTAAAATATACAGGTTCGACCCATTTTCTTTATAACCCCCTTTTCTCTAAAAAGTAAAATGTTTTTTAGGAATGAACACAATGGAAAATGATATTATGAACATAGAGAACTAGAATATATAAAAAAATCCATAGTCATCACAGTAAAATCAAAACCCATAAATTTCATTCTACAACAACCAATTTCTCTTTTAAAGGATATTTTATGAGCGAAAGACAAGGAGAGAAAAATTTCACACTCATTACCAACCAACCAGAGCCAACATTAATTCATTTAATAACAATATTACTTACAAAAGATGCTCAAAATTTTACGAGTACTTACCTTGTCACAGTATTTTCTTTATACTAGCACTTAGGGTTGTAACACACCCAACCCCCTAAGTACACTTTTAAGGGATGGGGTATTAAAAATTTTCTTTTTCTCAATAATCTCAATACCTCTTCTCTAGGGAACCATTGTCTTTTGCTCGTCAAGTGCTTTCCAACAACTTTCATCATGCTCCAAACCAAGTTATGGATCAAAAGTTATGGTCTCTCAAATTTCTCGGGCCTCCATTGGCTCAAGGCCACCTTACTTCCACATGGCATCCACATGGCCTCTCAATACTCATGCCATCCGATGTGGCCTCTATTACCAGGCATGTTAGCATCACACACCCAATCCTTTTTACTTCTCTTTGTCGTCGTCAAAATTTATTCCCACAGAGTCTCAACACTCCAACACTAAAATTTATGATGATGATCCTGTATCAAAACTTCGTCAGATCCAATCGTTCTTGGGCCAGGCATACTACGACTCTAGTTTCTTCGGTGATCCCAACTAGCATGTGGGTTATCGACAACACCCCAACCAAAGTTACGATGACGATGCATCTATATCTGAAGGTCCATATCTATGCTTGCCTTCAATTGATGAATGGTCAGATCTATCAATGACCATATCCTATGGTCCTAGGGCCAAGCATCTGACGACTCTAAATGTGTCGATGATACTAGCTTTTGCAAAGGATAACACCCCTCCCATATGATGTTTTTGATCTGACGGAACTCAAACCACTCATCTAATGAATCTCATTATTTCACAGATGCCTTTATCATAGTCAACATTCTTGGATAACACTCATCCTTGCTAACCCTTCAAATTTCACCAATGATACTTCAACGAACCAGATCTTTTCGTTCCCACATCCCCGATGAGATCGATAGTTCTCAACAGTTCTCTTGAAAAACCAGGTACCGAGACCTATTTTCCTCCGAGACATGTTGGTTGCCATGATGACAAAATATGTGGCACTCATATCATGTCACAACCACCCCCTCACTACGCCAAAGGACCATGACACGTGGCATAACCATCATTCAACACATGGACTTGACGTGGCGTACACATTGTCATGTATGTACTTGGATTGCTCATTTAGGTATTGGCACCTTTCCTACTCATGACACGCTAACCACCAGGCTAACACCTCTGTCACCCATATGTCACTCTCCTTTTCCCATACTCACCAAGGGGAACGGTAGGGCCCATGATGAATCAACGACTATCATTCATCATGACCACCCTCTGAACAATGACTCAAATATTTCCTTAGAGTTTCTCCTGTCGGAGAGCCTTGTAGAGCCTGCGAAAAATCAACGATTATCGTTTCATCACGACCCTCTATGATTAATGACTCAGATCTTTCCTTGGATTTCGTTCGTCAGAGTTTCACTCTATAACTCACTCTGATTAGTACCCTGCGATGAATGGTCGAGATATTTTCATGAAGATCTAATGACGAGAATTAAGAATGTTTTCCTCATGTATGAAACCGATGAGGTTCATACTCAACCTGACCTACAAATTTCAAATTAACACATTTCCACCTCTATACATGTTGGTTTCCACCTGTCCTGACACATGGCCCCACCACCCGATCATGACATGTGGCACTCATAATCCAACATAAGGTCCTACCTAAAACTTGATTCTACTTGACATGTGGCACAATTCCCTCGTGACACATGGGCCAACCTTTGTATTCCATATGGACCAATTGTAATTGGTCATGGAATCATTGGGGGTACAGTCCTTCTCAAATCATAATCTTATAACTCAAAACCTACGATGAGGATCTGATCTTTCATTCGTTGATCTATGGTCCTGATCATCCCTTAGAGTTATTCCTTCATAGTGTATCTCCTTTAGATATGAAACTTACTTCGAATGACGTCCTCTGAAGAACGACTAGGATTATTTTATCTTGTTGGATCGACGGTCGAGATCAAATCTTAGCCTTTCTCCAATTAACGGTCCAAATCTCTCCTCAGATTCTCCTCGTTGGAGCCCATCTTTGTGAATTACTTTGAATGACACCCTTCGATGAATGGTGGGGATATATTATCTCTCCATAAAGACAGTCGAGATCAAATCTCACCCTTTCTCCAATTAATGGTCCAAATCTCCCCTCAGAGTCTCCTCGTCGTAGCCCATCTCCATGACTTACTTTGAATGGCACCCTTCGATGGACGATGGCGATATATTATCTCTCCGGTTTGATAGTCGAGATTTAATCCTGCCCCTACAGTGATAAAGGATATAGATCTAACAACCATTCTAAATCAATGGTCACGATTCCTCTGAGGAAAAATAAGGGTTTTCTCAGACTTAACAATCAGGTTAGGACTTAGCCAAATTTTCACGAGGGTTTTCTCCAGTCATTTTCAAGACTTCTGATTTTTCGAGTACTCTCTCCTAGGTCCAAGGCATTCCATTTCCTAGCCAGGGTGCCTGTGTTTTGTATTGTCTCGCAAGGATTCCTTTGTTGCAGGGATCCAAACACGATGACACACACACACACACACACACACACATATCCATAATGAAACTTACAATAAGCATGGATGTTAGGTAGTCTTTCAACTTATTATATAACAAAGTTTTGAGTAATTTACATACTGAAACAATTATACACATTCGTCACCCAATATTTCTACAGATAAAATACTGGAAGATATTTTCTAAAGACATATGCTACCATACAGACCATGCAAGCTTATGTATTTTCCTTTCAATACACATAACATATATAAAAGTTACTTATCTATAAATTTTTGGAAGATGTTGATGACTACTGAATGGTGTGATGCTCTCCACCTAACCATAGGAAAGGTTGTTCTATGCACTACTATATCCAACCACCCCCGAGCCAGGATATGATGCCACAAGAGGATAATTGTTTTTTCTACAAGTTTTCCAAGGAGCATATATTACTTTTGCACTTCCTTTTTCCTTTTCCTTACACCAGAGAGTTCTGTTTTTCTTTGCTCCAGTGCTCCGACATTTTCCCAACCATGTGTCTCCTCCTCTCCCTATCCCTTCCTTTTGTGTATTCTTCCCCAAGAACTCATGGGCTGTGTAAGAATCTACCTGATGGGTACTTATTCCCATCCTTCATTGATTCCCAAAGGATACTACCCAACTACGAGCCCAACTAGTAATCAATTTTTTGGGGCTGAGGATAGTTGAGGGTCTGCATTGTTTTAAATTTATAGGGTACTTCCTTGCAGGGTCATTTAAACTAGTAATAACTCCCCTTTTGCACCATTCATCTCATGATATCCTAACTTTTGAAGTCCATCCCTTCAAGAGTAGTTCAACATCTCCCTGTTACATTAATAACTAATATTTACATTACATAATTTATCAAAGGTCTATTGTCTTTCAATTATCACATAACAATCATGTCTATATTTTTGGTTATGATGATAATTATATTTAAAAAATAGGGGAAACATGGGTGTTACACTCCCCTCCCCCTTAAAGGAATACCACGCTCGGTGTTCTATCTGCCACAAAAACTCTTTATACAACAATGAAAAAAAAGGGTATGCATGTTTCATGGCCTCCTCCAGTTCCCATGTAGATTTATTGGGACCCAAGTGTTTCCACTGCACCTTGACCTGTGCAATGGTTATGTTCTTGAGTGGTATTTCTTACCTGTCTAGGATACATTGAGGTTCTAGCAGGAATTCTCCCTCTAGTTACACCTGGATCATAGACCAGTCAATTATGTGAGCATAGTCTTGTATATATCTCTTTAACAATGAAACATGGAAAACATTATGTTCTTTCACTATGGGAGGTAAAGCTAATCTATACGCTACATGTTCCACTCTGTCTAGAATTTCAAAAGGTCCACAAAATTGAGGTTCCTGCTTGGCACAAGTTCCCATCCTCTAGGAACTATTGATGTTTCTCCAGTTAGCAACATTGGGCAGACATTCTCCCAGATTGGTCATGTTGATTTTACCAAGGGAAATGACTCATTCACTCACAGAGATTTGCTAGTGGTGAATGGCCCATGCGTAGTCTTTCTCTTGACAAGGAGTGGATAGACTCGAGGTTCGCTCACATTGCCTACTCCAGGATGGAGTGATCTATATTAATTAGACGTGGATGTGAGGAAATAATCATCAACAGAAATATAATATATAAATAATATATTTATAATATAATGTATTAATATATAAATAATTAATAATTAATAATTAATTAATTAATGAAAAGACAATAATGGAAAAGACATGTCCATTAATGAAAGGGAACTCCTCCCAAGTATTTATATCAAGGCCCTCAATTGTAATATATCATCTCATATAATATTTCCTTACAATAACGTCGCATCAAGTTTGCTAAGTCTTGTTGAGATTTTCAGTGTGTAATTATTATATGATAACAATAGCATTTAAATCGTAAGGAAATAATTAGAAAATTAGAAAATTAGAAAAATTCAACATGGTATCAGAGCTAGTTAAAATCTTTCAATGTCAGAGCTAGTATAAGTCCTTTATGAAGCTAGTTAAAAACTTTAAGTTCCATATCTGATAGATCTGCTTCAATTTTTTTATTTTTTGCAGTTGTATGGTCATGGTCGCAAGCTTCCTATGCGCACAGAGTGGCCACATTCCATTTGGTCATGATTTTCCTAATTACAGGGCACGCCCGCCTTAAGGATTTCACTACATAGTGCAACTAACTCGTTTGGTCACTCTATGTTTCTCTACAAGATGGTGTCCATACTCAGAGTAGAAGGCATGCTAGATGGTGCTACAAATTTCAGATCTTGGAAGACCAGGATACTCTTCATATTGGATGAAAATGAGATTCAAAATTATGTAAAACAAAATTCCTTAGAACCAAAAAGTGTTGAAGAGAAAGCTAGGAATAAGAAGAATGAAGCAAAGGCTAAGAGGATCTTGATAGATTCTGTAAAAGAACATTTGATTCCACACATTGTTGAGTTGAAAACTTCCAAAGAAATGTTTGACTCCTTGGTGGGATTGTTCGAGAGGAAGAAAACTAGCAGGAAATTAGCTTTGAGAAATCAACTTTGTTGTATCATGATGACCAAATCTGATTCATTTGCCACTTATTTTATGAAATTCTCCCAATTTAGAGATCAACTTAAGACCATTGGAGACATCATTGATGATGCAGAACTTGTTACAATGACTCTTAATGGATTTCCTTCTTCATGGGAACCATTTGTTCAGAGCATTTATAGATGAGAGGAGTTCCCCAAGTTTGATTGGCTATGGATTGAGTGTGTCCAAGAGAAGGCTAGAACATTTTCCAAAAACAACTTGTAGAAACCTCAAGATAAAGGAACTCAAGCTCTTGCATCTCATGCAAGAAAAGGAAAAGGGAAAAGGAATTTTGGAAATGAAAATACAGGGGGAGGATATGCCCCAGTTAAAGAACAAAAGAATAAGGATCTTTCAAAAATCAAGTTCTTCAATTTTCATACATTTGGTCACTATGCTTCTCAATTTCCTTCGAAGAAAATGAAGGGAAAGAAACATGCATCAATAACCGATATTGATGAGCATCCACCACAAAATAATACAAAGGAATCTAAACTTGATAAGATTGAATATGAACTTCATAAAGAGCACTTCTTTGTCTCCACTCTTTTAGGAATTATTGCAAATGGTAGTGATATTTGGTTAGTGGACAGTGGTGCTTCCAGACACATGACAAGTTCCTGTAATTGTCTCTCATATTTGGTTGAGAGGGAGTCAACATTGTGAGTAGAACTTGGTGATAAGGCCAAGTATGCAGTGAGAGGAGTTGGTACAACTTCATTCCAACTAGAGTCCAGAGATACTATTCATATACAATATGTTTTGTATGTACCAGGGATGAATAAGAACTTTCTTTCTACCTCAACATTGGATTATAAAGTCTATAGAGTTGCATTAGTGAATGGACAGGTTCTTGTATGGCCTAAGGGATCAAGTATAGACTCTGCAGTAGTGATTGGCGTTCGAGAGGGAGGTCTATACAAATTGTTGGGATGATCAACACATGCATTGGTACATGACAACATCAGTTTGTATGAGCTATGACATTAAATATGTGCACACTTACATTACAGAGCTTTACCAACATTGAAGAGGATGGTCATAAGACTTCCAAATATTCAGGTAGAGGACGATGGCATTTGCATGGGATGTGCACTTGGAAGGAATGTCAAGGGATATTTTCCAAGCAGTGACAATAGGTCCAAGGGGATCTTGGATCTAGTAAATTCAGATATATGTGGACCTATGACAATTACATCTTTGGGTGGATTCCTGTACTATGTGATATTCATTGATGATTTCTCCCAGAAGACATACATCTTCTTCATGAATACCAAGTATCGGGTATTCAACAAATTCCAGGAGTTCAGGACTTAGGTAGACAACCTGACATGGAAACATATCAAGGTGTTGAGGTCAGATAATGGAGGAGAGTACACTTCCAGGGACTTCAGTGATTTTTGCAAGGAGGAAGGGATCAAGAGGGAGTTTAATGTTCCTTACAAACCACAACAGAACGAGGTTGCATAGAGGAAGAACAAGTCCATTGTAGAGGTTTCCAAAGCCATGATTCATGATCAGGATTTACCCATGTTATTATGGGGAGAGGCATCCAGTACAATAGTGTGCATCCATAACAAGAGTCATCATCGTATCTTGGGGGACAAGACTCATGAGGAAGATTTCACAAGTGTGAAACCATAGGTAAATCATTTGAGGATATTTGGTTGTCCAGTATACATTCACATGCCCAAGGATAAAAGGAAGAAGTTGGAGCCTTTGGGAAGAATGGGAAATTTGTTGGATATAACAAGACATCAAAGGATTAAAAAAATTACATTCCAAGAAAACACCAGATAGAGGTCAGTCAAGATGTCACCTTTGATGAAGACATAGCCTTCAGGAGGTCCAAAGAGTCTGACATGGAGATCTATAGTGAGGACCAGAAGGCTCTGAAGGATGTGGGTTCAGGTCCCTCTGTTCCATTTGATCATCCATCAAACTATCAGGAGAAGTCAGCAGATCTAGCTGAACCAATGGACCCTCCTAGAGTCATTGTTCTAGAGGCCAGGAAGAGGCCAATCTAGCTTCGTGATACATTACAGGATGCACAGAGGCATGCAACTCCCCATGGTAGTTTTAGGTAAAGTAGATGACCTAATAAATTATTGAGTTATATGGCATTGATGAGTCACATTATTGATTCTGAACCTTCCATTTTTTAGGAGGCAACGGGATAGCAAGTTTGGAGAGATTCCATGATGGAGAAATATCAGTCCATCATGAAGAATGATGTGTAGGAGATTGTGCCAAGACCTAAGGGGATGTCAGTGGTGACTTCCAAGTGGATCTACAAGATCAAGCATGCAACAAATGACAACATTGAAAATTACAAAGCGAAGTTCATGGCAAGAGGGTTCTCCCAGAAAGAGGGAGTGGACTATGAGGAGACATTTGCTCCAGTTTTCAGGTACACTTCCGTCAAGACCATTATTTACATTGCAGCAGTCATGGATTGGAGATTACACCAAATGGATTTAAAGACTCCATTCCTCAATGGTGTGATTGAGGAAGAAGTGTACATAAAGAAACCTCAAGGATTTAAGGTACATGGGAGGGAGTCTCATGTTTTCAGGTTGAAGAAGGCCTTGTATGGACTCAAGTAGGTACCCAGGGCATGGTACTCCAGGATTGATGGATGCTTGATGATATTGGGATTAACCAAGAGTGAAGAAAATCCCAACCTTTACTACAAGGTTGTTCATGGTGATCCTTTGATCTTGGTGTTATATGTTGATGAATTCTTCCTTACTGGAGAAGACCAAATCATCGATAAGTGGAAGAGGGACTTGGCCTATGAGTTTGAGATGAAGGATCTTGTCATGATGATTTATTTCTTATGATTGTAGGTGTGGAAAAATATAGGTGAGATATTATTAGAACAAGGGAAGTACACAATTGGGATCTTGAGCAGATTCAGTATGATGAATTACAAGTCCATGACTACACCTATGATGACAAACATGAAGAAGTTGAGTGATTCTTCTTCAGATTCAGATTTGGTGGATCCTACTATGTACATGCAGCTAATTGGATCCTTGATGTACCTAGTTAACACCAGGCCATATATTTTCTTTGCAGTGAACACCCTGATCTAGTTCATGGTTGAACCAAGTCACTTCCATTGGGTTGAAACAAATCATGTGTCAAGGTACCTGCGTGGTATAGTTGGATATAATCTAAGACATGACTCAGGTGGTGAAGTGAGGCTGTAGAAATATACTGATTCTGACTAGGTAGGGAGTGCAATGGACATAAAGAGCACCTTGGGGTGTTGCTTCAATTTAGGATAAGCTATGATATCCTTGTTTAGTAGGAAGAAGATTAATTTTGTAGCACTCAGTACAATAGAAGCAAAGTATATCACAGCCAGTGTCGCAATTCGCAAAGTAGTATGGCTTCAAAAAATTCTTGTAGGACTATTTGATTAAGATCTAGAGACAACCTTAATACATTGTGATAATCAAAGTTGTGTCAAGATTTCAGAAAATACAATATTTCATGACAAGTCAAAGAACATTGAGATCAAATATCACTTCATCTGACAAATGCTACAGAAGGGAGTAGTAAATCTCTAGTACATATCCACATGAGAAAATTGCAGACATTCTCACCAAGCCTTTGTTTAAGACAAAGTTTGTATACTTTAGAGACAAGCTTGGCGTGATGCAGAATGTCTCCCTCGCTGAGAGGGAGTGATGATGTTTCTCTAGTTAGAAACATCGGGAAGACATTCTACCAGATTGTTCATGTTGATTTGACCAAGGGAAATGACTCATTCACTCACAGATCTTTGCTATTGGTGAATGTCCCAAGAATAGTCTTTCTCCTGACGAGGAGTGTATAGACTCGAGGTGCTCTCACATTTCCTGCTCCAGGATGGAGTGATATATATTAAATAGACGTGCATGTGAGGAAATAATCATCAACATAAATCTAATATATAAATAATTTATTTATAATATAATGTATAAATATGCCCTCGGGGTGTAGAACAATTGGTGATGGAGTGTATTGTTAAGGCAAATTGTTATGTGAAGCCACTAGTTCAAAACCCTCGACTCGCCTTCTGTGTTGCGTGAGGGGCCTCTTTGGCATGCCTGGGGTTATAATTTCCCAAACCAAATATATATATATTATTATATAATATATATAATATATTTTTAAGGTCACGACCAAGCCACACCAAATTGGTGTATGAGACCCCCTTGTTTGTGGGACAAGGGACCCCCCTCCACCCAACGATTTGACTGGTAAATTCTACGGAGGTATACATACCCTACCCCCCTCTGGATTTGAACTTGTGACCTCTTAAGAGGAAACACATGTTCTTAACCATTAGGCCCACTCGGGTTGTATATTAATAATGTATAAATATATAAATAATCAATAATTAATAATTAGTAATAAATTAATTAATGAAAAGACAATAATGGAGAATTCATGTCCATTAATGAAAGGGAACTCCACCCAAGTATATATATCTGGGCCCTCAATTGTAATATATCATATCACATAATATTTACTTACAATAACCTCTCATCAAGTTTGTTAAGTCTTGTTGATATTTCTAGTGTGTAATTATTCTACGATACCAATAACATTTAAATCACAACGCAATAATTATCAGATCTGAAAATTAGAAAAAATCAATAGAAACTTCTTCTAGGTTTAACTCAGAGATACACATGATCCCATACTTTGAACTCTTTATGAGTCATCTTGATGTTTGTATAGCTCTTCTTCCTGTCCTGGGCCACTTTTAGATTTTTTTTGTTTGAGCTACTTGTTGTTCCAAATCCTTTAGCATGTCTGGCCCAAGTGTAATTATGTCCACTGGGTTATTCCATCTGATTGGAATTTTTCATTGTATAACATAGAGAGCCTCGAAAGGAATCATTTTCAAGGATTCTCGATAGCCATTGTTGTAATCAAATTCTACCAGTGGTAGGTATTCTTCCCATTTCTTGGGCTAATGCATCACATGCATCCAGAACATGTCTTCCAATACTCGGTTTACCCTCTCTGTCTGCCCATCAGTTTGAGGGTCATAGGATGTACTAAATAACAATTTAGTTCCAAAACCAACAAATAGATATATCCAAAATTTTGAGGTGAATTTTGTATCTCTATTAGATATGATTTCCATAGGCATCCCATGTAGTCTAAATATTTCTTTCATAAAAATATTGGCAATATATATTTCCTTGCAAGTGGATTTTTCTGGGATAAAGTGAGAAACCTTTATCAACTTGTCCACAACTACCATAATGGCATCATTTTGTTTGGATGATTTAGGTAATCCTATGATAAAATCCTTGGAGATGGTTTCCCATTTCCACTCTGAAATAGGTAGGGGTTGTAGCAACCCTATTGGATGCTTGTGTTTCACCTTAACATGTTGGAATTCCAAACATTTAGCTAAATAACCAGTTATGTCATTTTTCATTCATGGAAAATAAAACAATTTCTTAGTGGTTGTGATCATTTTTTGATAACTAGGATGACCAGTGTATGGTATTTTATGTAGTTCATCCATGATGAATTTATTCAATTTGTCACAATTTTGGATATACAACCGACCTTTGTAGGTTAACAAGCCATCATTCAACAATTGATAGCCATCATATTTCAATCCTATGGGTTCTTGTTCTATATATATCTTTACAGTTTTGAAAAATTCAAATTCACTAAGGAGAGCTATCCATCTAGCTTGCCTAGAATTTAGTTTGGGTTGGTCAAATAAATACCTTAGTCCACTATGGTCTATCATGAACACAAATTTTCTTCCTAGGAGGTAATGTCTCCACATTTTTAAGGCATGCACTATGGTATATAATTCTAAGTCGTGGGTCACATAATGCATTTCATGTTTATTCAATTTCCTGGATTCATAACAGATTACATGCCCTTCTTGCATGAGGACTCCTCTTCGTCCTTATTTGCATGCATCTGTGCACACAAGTAAATCCTTGTCTAGGTATGAAATCTTCAGCACAGGTGCATTGGTCAATAAATGTTTCATTTTTTGAAAACTCTCTTCACACTCGGTTGTCCAAACAAATTTGATTCCCTTTTTTTGAAGGGAGGTGATTGGATAACCAATCTTGAAAAACCCTTTTATGAACCTTCTATAGTACCCTGCTAGGGCCATAAAGGATCTTATATCAGTTACATATTTTGGGGTAAGCCAATCCATAATGGCTTTGATCTTGTCAGGATCAACTGCCACTCCTTCCTCATTCATGACATGGCCTAAGTAATGGACTTATTTTTGGAAAAAGTCACACTTACTAAACTTTGCATAGATATTTTGTTCTCTCAACACTTGAAGCACTAAATTGAGGTGATATTCATGCTCTTCCATTCTCTTAGAATATATTAGGATATCACCAATGAAAACTAACACAAACCTATCCAAAAACTTGCTAAGAACATTATTCATCAAGCACATGAAGGTGGCTCATGCACTGGTAAGCCCAAAATGGAACCACCACAAATTCATAGTGCCTGACATACCTTGTCCTAAAGGTTGTTTTGTGGATGTCTTCATCCTTAATATGGACCTGATGGTACCCATACCTCAATTCAATCTTGGAGAAAATTGTAGTACCCCTTAACTAGTCAAATAAGTCATAAATTTTCGGCAAGGGATGCTTATTCTTAATTGTCATTTTATTAAGTTGTTTGTAATTTATGCACAACCTGAGTGTGCCATCCTTCTTTTTCACAAACAAGGTTGGTGCTCCCCAAAGATACACACTACGCTGAATAAAAAATCGGTTTAACATCTCCTTCAGTTGTAACTTGAGCTCAACTAGCTCTGGGGTACTCATCCTATAAGGTGCTCTAGACATTAGCACCACTCTAGGTACAAGTTCTATTGAGAAATCAATGTATATTCTTGGAGGTAGACCATGTACCTCTTTAGGAAACACATCTCTATATTATCTCAATATAGGAAGGTCCTCTAGGATTGGTTTATGGTCCTCAACAAAGTTCAGTACTTGTATTGCATATAAAGGGAATCCTTTTCTGCAATACTTCTTCACTTGAAAGGATGATATTTGTCTCACTGAGACATGATTTTGAATTCCTTGTAGGGTCCTTCTCTTCCCTTCCTCATATTCACACTCTAATGTTTTATTATAACATTCCAACTTGGATTTATATGCAGCCAACCAGTCCATGCCAATCAACATGTCATAAGATCCTAAAGGGAGCATGTTTAGGTTTTCTTGGGTAGACAACCCATTCATAATGAGTTGGCATGATGGTATGACCTTTGTTTCCTTCCTCTTTGTTCCAGTGGCCAACTACACCAACCATGGTTTAGCATATTTCACTCATTGTAATTTACATTTTTCAATAGTTTGAGGGGAAACACAACTCAAATTAGAACTAGGTTCAATTAGAATAGAAATAATATGGTTGGTAATCATACCTTCCAATTCCACCATTGAGGCTTGGTGGTCTGCTTGTCTATTATCCAAGGATTCATGAATTTGTGGCATGCTCCTGGCCACGTCATTAATTTTGGTAGCCTCGTGAACATTGTATACCCTAATACTATTTGGTTTTCTATGAGGGTAGTCCCCCAGTAGATGTTCTTCTCCACATTCCCAACATTTCAATGGCTCTCTCTTTGTATTATCAGTCTTTCCCGAGGCTGATCCAAAGGTTTTATTTCCACTCTAAGATGGAAGTTTTTGTTGATTTACACTCTTAGTGGGAAATCTCATCTTAGAACTCTTCCCATAATTATCAAACATTGAGGGTTTAACCCCCTTCTTCTTGAATCCTAATTTACCTTTCTTCTTCTAGTCCTTGGGATATTCTACCTTGTGGTTGAATTTTTCATAGCAGTACCTAGCCTTCTAAATGGCATCTTCCAAGGTCTTAGGTCCATCAAACTCAATTACATTATCGAAGGATTGAGGAAACCCACTAAGGAATCCCTGTATCTTCATCTTTTCGTTCTTTGTATAGGGAACATACCTCAACAACTCCATAAACTTGTTAATATATTCATCTATGGTGAGTTGTCCTAGTTTGATTTCATAGTCCTTAGTCTTGTCATCATAGTACCTTTTAGATAGGTACTTCTTCTTGAATTATTTCTCAAATTTTCCCCAAGAAAAATCCTTCTCATGGATTCCCTTTACATTTCTAAGGTCCTCCCACCAAATAGAGGTATCTCCATTCAAGTTAAATATGATTATTCGGGCCTTCAAGTTTTTAGAGTAGTCATGAACTTTGATGTACTTTTTCAGACCAAGTATCCAAGATTATGCTTCTTCCCCCTTTTTGATTTCCCCATAAAAAGTGGGTGGCTTGGATTTCTTAAATTCTTCAGGGTCACCACCCTTGTAGTGTTTCCTCCTCTTTTTTTTCCTCTGAGAGTGTGAACTAGTCTCATTGTTGGACAATTCCTTGGAGATTTCTTCTCCTTCACTAGAGGATTCTTCAGATGAGTTGTTGACCTTGACATGCCTCTTGGCTCCATGTTGGGCCTTCTAGGGAGGGCTTCTTCTTGCATTTATTTTTCAGGACCATGCCTTTGTATCTCAGGTAGAATCTGGGTTTTCTCAGGTTGATGTTTGTCCACATTACTAGTTGTTGGGTTGTGTTGTAGTTGCCTCTATATATCTGACAACATTTGCAACAATACTACATTTATTTCATTTTGCTTCTTTTGTTCTTTCATAAGCCTCTCATTATCGTCCTTAAATATTTGCAACTTTTCCATGAGACTTCTTACAGTTTCAACTTAGTATGGAGGGGTTTATACCACTCTCCTTTCATTAGACTCTTCTTCTCTGTTATGGGAGCCTTCTCCCATTTCACGATAGGTCACCATCCTTTACCATTATAGATTTTCCTGGAAATCCACTGATTGGTTAAGTGATGATAATCAACCTTTTATGTTAGTTACTTATCCATTAGATCATGGACAACGTATAAAATAAAATTCTATAAGATGGATTCAACTTTATTATTTAACATATAACCGCAACATACAATTCATATTTAAACATGTAAAAACAACATAATGTCTCATCCTTATTTTTAGTAATAAATTTTAAATAACATCTCATGGATAGTGAGGCGAGAGCATCATCATGTTAGTGTCAAAAGTCGCTCCTGGATTGCTTGCAGGAGCAAAGCCCAATGCCCATCACTTTTTATGTCACGATAGTTTTAATGGGTGATCAAATGGGTAGAGACTCGTGTAGATATCGCTCTAACTCAGGAACTGAGTCTGGTATGTAAGGAACAAAGGAGGTATTGATCTAAATTCAGTCAGTGAGTTGATTAAAAGATGAGAAGGTGGAAGACTTGGTAAGAAGAGTGAGAAAACTGCCTCGAGCAACAGGATTTTCAGCAGTTTGTAGAAGAAAGACTCTGAATGCAAGATCCTCTTGGTTCAGGGTCTCAAGAAACTGAAAGGGGGACTTGACTAGATTCTCCAATTCCAAGTCACTCATCGCTAAGAAAATCACAAGGACCGATTAGAAACAATGCAACTGTTACAGTGATCCAATCTACATCATCCTATAACAGTTACAACTCGACTGGATTCTCCAATTCTGAGTTGCTCTAACACAGTGTAAACAAAGACATGAAAGAAACTGACATCCATAAGGAAAGAAGTCTCAAGATTCCATGCATAACTAGAATAGCAGTGCTTCATTAAAGCTTTACAACCAGGAGCCTCACTCAACCATCGATCCTTTTCAAAAATGGCGAAAACGGATACATATACTCAAAAATAACAACAACAGCAAAAACGAGACGTTGCATTAAAGAATTTCATCTGCCTAGCTTCTGACAGCCTGCCTATGCAGACTCAGGATGATCGTGCGCTTATGACAGACGCCATCAGATTTCGGATTGTCCTTCTACAGGTGAGTCGACGTGCTTTTAATTCGTCACCGGACTTTCCCTTTATGGCGGAGTTGATGTCTAACCACCTACAACAACTGCAATAACTGCCATCTTGGGATCAGGAATGGATCTGGTCAACTCTGCCTTTTGGGGACATGGAGGTCTTTTCAAGGGGCCACCTGGACCAGTAGAACGGCTCACGGGATGAGATGTGGAAGATGTGGCATACTCGATGAGGATGTTGTAGGTTTCGGTATGGTATGGTGAAGGGACAGGAGACAACGAATGGAGGGAGGTGTTGAGGTAGAGGTGACTGGGCGAAAGGGACACATGTTAAGCGGTGAGGACTTAAGACTAGTATATTCGTGCCACGTACAGATAGGGGGCCCGCTAGAGTGAAATTACATTCCGGACCCCCCCCCCCTCCATTAAAGGAAGAACCAATTGGGGGGTCAGGAATCCAATACAGACCGTAGATCTAAACGTTGAGATTTGGGTCGTCCAGATGTGCGCATACATTATATCCGANCCCCCGCTCATTAAAGCCAGAATGACGGAGGGGGTACGGAATGGAACCTCATCCATTGTTATAACCCTAAATTTCACCACACATGCTTACCTGGCATCAGGCCAACTCATATCCCTTCATTGCCAAAACATCTGCTGAAAAACCTCTTTGAAAATCCTCTTGGGTGAAGGTACACGCGCCCTAACCCACTACTACAAGCGGGTGAATGCTGGCAGGCCTACTACAGCCCGCGTTTACCTAACAAAGCACAAAAACAAAAAAGTTTTCGACGGGACAAAAAGCTATGGTTCAGTTAACTGAAACTCTCGGCCATGCATGGCCGAGAGTTCGTCCAAAACCCTAGCTCCTTATAGCCTATAAAAGAAGGGGTAGGGGTACCATTTGGAGGAGGAAAATTATAGCGAAGAAACTCTGCCCATTTGTCGAATCCA
>ML864339.1:0-22529 GCA_009831015.1 Picea engelmannii | reverse complement strand
TATGATCCCAGGGGTAATACGTTAAGGGTTGCTTGGGTGGGGAATTTACCCAACATTAATTGGCAGGCTAGTATGGCCTCTACTACCTTTCTTTTGGTGCCAGTGGCTAACTGTACCAACCATGGCTTGGTTTGTTTTTGTGGTTGTAACTTACACCTTTCAATAGTTCTAGGGGATATATAACTCAAATTTGAACCATGGTCAATCAAAACAGACACTAGATGGTTGAAAATCATACCTTCTATTTCGACCACTGAAGCTTGGTGGTCAGCTTGGTTATTATCCAAGGCTGCATAAATCTGCGGCACACTCCTTGCCACATCATTGACTGTGGTAGCTTCCTGAATGTTATAAACTTTCCGACTATTCTGTTGTCAATGTGGACAGTCTCTCAGGAGATGCTCTTCTCCGCAACCCCAACATTTCAGAGGTTCTTTCTTTGGGTTATTAGTCTTCACCGGTATAGGTCCAGAAGTTTTATTTCCATCTACCGAGGGAAAGTTCTGTTGGAGTATACTCCGGGTTGGAAAGTTCATTCTGGGGTTCTTCTTGTAGTTTTTAAATCCCGAGGATTTGATCCCCTTTTTCTGAAATCTCGAACCACTCTTTTTTTTCCAGTCTCCACGAGACTCTGCCTGATGTCCATATTGTTCATGACAATATGTTGCCTTTTGAATAGTGTCTTCTAAGGTCTTTGGCTCATCGAATTCGATTCAGTTCTGGTATTCCCTGGGTATCCCACTGATGAAGCGTTTCACCTTCACCTTCTCTGCTTTGATGTAGGGTACATATCTCAATAAGTCGAGGAATTTGTTGACATATTCCTCTATAGTGAGTTGCCCTAGTTTGAGTTCATAAAACTCTTTAGCCTTCTTGTCGAAATATTTTTTCGACAAAGACTTCTTCCGGAAGTACTTTTCAAACTGTTTCCAAGACAGGTCCTCCTCGTGGACCCCTTTCATATTCTTAAGATCTTCCCACCAAATGGAAGCGTTTCCGTTCAGATTGAAAGTGGCCACTCGGGCCTTCAAATTCTCTAAAAAATCATGGACTCTGAAATATTTCTTCAGTCCAAGTAGCCAGGCCTAGGCTTCCTCTCCCCTCTTTATCTCACCATCGAAGGAGGGAGGTTTGGCCTTTCTGAATTCCTCAAATTTATGACCCTTGGAAGTCTTTTGATTCTTATGTTTTCTTCGAGAATAGGAACTGGTCCTGCTGCTGGAAGAGCCTTCTGAATCGCCAGCTTCCTTCTCAGAGGAATCGTCTGGCACTGGTCCTTTACCTCTGGGGTGGACCTTTCTTGAGGTGCTCCTCTCAGTATGGCCACTGATACGACGATGTTTCTACATCTCGGGTGTATGCTGCATTTGTCGTTGTAGGTCGGATAAGCTCTGTAGTAAAACTACATTAATTTCAGTTTGATTTTCTTGTTCTTTCATCATCCTTTCATTGTCGGCCTTGCAGCTTTGCAATTCAACCATGAGACTCCTCTAAGTCTCGGCTAGATCTGGAGGGGTTCCTATTGCTCTTCTTTCATCAGACTCTTCGTCTGTATTGTGGGAGCCTTCTCCCACCTCTTGGTGAGTCACCATTCTCTGCATCTGTAAATTCCCGCGGTTGATCGTCCGCTTGGGTGAAAATACAAACGTTGGTTATTAGTCAAGAGTTAGATACATTTTAGAACCTATGCATAAATTCATAACTTCTTCACATGTATACACAGTCGGGTTCTCGTTTCCAAGTTTTAATCCTGGACAAGAGAGTTAAGTTAGGGGGTTACTCCTCATAGGAGTGCTTCGAAAGGATCTTATGTGCAACTCGTTCATGAGCCCAATCAGGCAGAGTGTTGTAACCATGCTCTGATACCACTTTGTCACATACCCACTACCTCAATCAAATTTTTTTGTTGGTTTTTGCTGAATCAGAGCCCTCTAATTACCTACAGAGGCCTAGCGCAAGCTGGCTCTTTCTCTCTCTCTCTTCCCATGTGATCGCGGGTCATGATCATAGTTCAAATAATTGCGATGTCTCTTTGTATTTCACGCCTCGGCGCTACAGGGGTGTCAAATCGTCCGACTCTGCAACCGTCGGACCCCGACAAGGCTAGCGACCGGCCAATAGGGACGAATCCCTACAGGGTTAGCAAATGGCCAATAGGAACAAATCCCAATAGGGCTAGAGAATAACCAATGAGAACAGGCCCCATCGCACGGTTAAGTGGAGTACAAGTGGTAGAGGGGAAATGCGACACAGTAGTCGACAGGATAGGAGGGGGCCCCACTTCACACGCCACACTATTCTGGACCCCCCCCCATTAAAGGCAGAATGGTAAGGGGGGTCCAGAATCCACCTAAGCACCATTGATCAAGGTGAATTAATCTCAACCGTTCGAGAGTTGCACATCTGATTCTGGACCCCCCCCCCACCACTAAAGGCAGAATAGCAAGGGGGCTCCGGAATGAAACCTCATCCATGGATCTGAGTGGGTGGACTCTAGCCGTCCAGATCTACTCGTTACTTACCTTAATGCACATTCATGCGCCAACTTAAAGCCGCCATCTCTTCCTCACATCTCATGGTCATCCCAGACCCTGGATCCTCCAAAAGGATATCATCCATTGATCGATACTTAACCCTCGTACTAACAGGCGGGGGTTTGCAAGTCTTAATTTCGAGATTTGTTGGCACAGGGAAGCATGCCCTTTGGTGTCCCGAGTACCGAAATGTTGAAGTGTCGAACATGCCTCGTTTGGAAATCAGCCCCCTGGGATACGCCTTGGTCGATATGACCTCTTCTCATATGACCACAGTTTTATTTCCGTCGGGATTTATCAAGGCGAGAGCCCGACCTCTTGTCAACGAAACTCCTGAATCCCCGATCCCCGATTTCCTGAAATGGGTAATCTTATGACACGTGGCCTCCCGAGATCGAGCGGTCCAGATCTATCCCGTGGTTTTCACCATGGAAAGTTTCAAACTCTCATCACCAGGACTGCTGAGTTCGCGATTCCCGATTTCCCGAAATGGGTAATCTCAGGACACGTGGCCTCTCGAGATCGGGCGGTCCAGATCTATCACGGGGTTTTCACCATGGAAAGTCCTGAACTCTCGTCACCAGGACTCCCGAGTTTGCGATTCCTGATTTCCTGAAATGGGTAATCTCAGGACACGTGGCCTCTCGAGATCGGGCAGTCTAGATCTATCCCAGAGTTTTCACCATGGAAAGTCCTGAATTCCCGTCACCAGGACTCCCGATAGATCCAACGACTGTCGGGTTTTCCAGTCGAGATCTGACGGCTTAGATTGGTTCCTACCTGTGCATTCTTCCACGACTCCCTGGATGTGGAAAAATCAATGGTCCAGATACTCCCATGGACCTTGGATATCTACGGTTCTGATTCCTTCACTACCCACGAAGACATAGAAAACAAAGGGGTAAGGCATTTAACACCCTACTTACTCCTACCAATCTAACGGTCATGCGTGACCATAGGTTTCCCGATGGAATCTCGTCCGTCGATCAATACCTATCAAGGTTAAGGCACTTAACACTCCATCTTCTTCTTCCGATCTGACGGTCATGAGTGACCACAGATCTCCCAATGGGAACTCGTCCGTCGATTCGATACTTCATCCTTATGCTGCCATCTCAGGTTTTCAAGAGGATCATTCCTCCTCGTGCAGGGTTACTAAGGCCTTATGCCTTCACATTCTCTTTCCTAATTCTTGACAGGATTTTCAAGGAGGGTATCTCTATGGGGAGGTTTTTACCCAGGGTACTATCTGAGGCATATAAGGGTACCTTTCTCCCATGAATCAGACATGCAGTCTGAATTAGGTCGGTAAGCATATAAATAGCCATTTATGAAGACATAAACCATACGTAGTCTTTCCATTATAAACATGCATCTACCAGTATTGATCAAGACACCATACAGACATTCTTACTCTGAATCATTCACCATTTCACAACTTATAAACATAAATGTCAGACTAAATATATATTTCAAGATTCCAGAGGCAAAACACTTATCAAAAATAACACCAGGGGTTATGCAACTGCTGAGAGGGGTACTCGTTTCCACCCAAACGTACGCTCAGCGACTCCCAATAGATTTACCACTAGCCAACCCCGAGCTGAGACCACGATGCTGTGAGACTACGTCTCTGTTTTCCAGTGACAAGAAGTGAAGGTTACTCTCCTTCCTCTCTGCTATCACTCACTCTGCATGTTGCCAGAGTTCTCTTCCTTCCCTCGCGTCTGCCCCCCAATCGCTTCTCCCCCACACCTTATCCTCTTGCGAGGTTGTGTGTGGCACGATTTCCCTTGCGCTGGTTAGGCCTGACGGCTCTACGGATGGGTGGTTCACCCCCCCATCCCTCATAAATTCTTGAGGAGCCATCTACCTACCAGTCGGTGAGACATTTAATTTGAGGCCAGTGAGCTACTTTTGGTTCTCTGGGCCAGTGAAGTCCAAATACAGTATTAATTCTCGGTGGGAGTTAACGCCACCTTTCCGGGTTCCTTCCACCGCCATCGTGGTCTCTTTTTCAGCACATCCACTCTCAACAGTCCTGCAATATAAATTCATAATATTATTCACATTCATCGACCTTTTCCACAAGGTCACATATTCACATTTCTGAGTTTGCCACAGTTCTTGGCCAGTCCAGTTATTTTTACAAAATGGGGGAAACAGGGTGTTACAATTTTCAATACTTGAATCTATCAAGATACGGCTATCAACATACAACCCACCATGTGAATGTTATTATGAGATTTCAAGAAATAAATATAAGGGTATTCTTGACTTATTGTGAACCCTTTCTTTACGACCCAATCAATGATCTTCTTGTACCCAACTCATTGTCCTTCCTTTAATCCATATATCACTTTTTTCAACCTGTACATTGTTTTCTTTGCCTTCGTTATAAAACTTTCTGGCTGCTCAAGATACACTTCCTCTTCAATTTCTCCTTTGAAGAAAGAATATTTCATGTCCATTTGATAAACTTCCTAATTGTTTCTCACTGAGAGAGCCAAGGTTAGCCTGATAGTATTAATCCTTGCTACTGGAGCAAATGTATCATTATAGTCAACACCTTCGATTCGTTCATAACCTTTGGTTACTAACCTTGCTTTGAACTTATCAACTTCACCAGTAGATTTATACTTGGTTCAAAAAATTTACTTGCGGCCAATAGGAGTTTTACCTTGGGGTAACCTTTCCAGATCCAAAGTATTGTTCTTTATCAAGGAATCCATCTCTTCCTCCATTTCTATTTTCCATTCATTCTTCTCAGCTGCTTCTTCATATGTCATAGGATCTTCATTTTTCATGGCCAAAATCATCGAGGCATAGTTGACAAGTTGGTTTTGTCTTTGTCACCTTGTAGCTCTTCCTTCGAAGTTGCCATCTAGAATTTTCTCTTTCATACCACTTGGGTCTAGGAGTTTGTTCTACTTCTCTTTCTTGAACTTCTAGTTGTTGCACTTGTACATCATGTTGTAGGGGAACATCATCAGTAGAATTTTCACTTTCAAAAACAAATAAGAAATAAGACTCTTTGCTAGTGCTACTTGTTAGATTATTGTACCTCAGATAATCTTCTACAACCTGGGCTCATGTGTGGGAGTCCTAGGCGCATGTGTGAACCAGATTTGAGTGCTTTAGTTGCAGTAGTTCGAACATGACAGTGAGGGTGCACTTCCTCTTCAGTAAGGCACATTAAATAAGAGGGAGTGGTCAATCTTATAGAGTGGGTTGCTATTCTATCTTCAACAATCCATTCTCAACAGTTTTCATGTCTTAGTTGTCTTTTCTAAGTTAAGACTTTCAGTCTTATTTAAGCGGTTTGCTAATTTTGACTTAGTCTAATTCAAGGAGGGTGAATGAAATCTAGTTGTAGGGAACAAATCCTAAGGAGATCTTATCTCTTTCTTGGAGCACACTATTTAAGATTATTTGTCATGTAGAGATAAGGCTACAGATCCCAAGACTGCAGTGGATATAGGATTGGGTCTAATTTTGTAACCCTAAAGAGACCTTATTTTATTATATAAGAAGGCATGGCTATGGGTTTTAATTAGTCAGTTCAGCAGAGAGCGGTACCTTCTCTGGTTTTTCTTGTAGCAGATTTCATTTCAGAATTAATGAGAAAACAGTAGGAGGTTTTGACAGTGCGATTGAGAAAATTTCTTTCTTTGTTGACTTTTAATTCAAAACACAATTTACAGCAACAAACAACAAATAATATTTCATCTCACTTCAACCAAACACACTAGGAAGCTCAAGAGAAAGATACTAAACATATGTCAACAAGCTTAAGTCCTTAGGGCGCACTTTTCCAAGCATAAATCGGATCTAAAAATCACTTTATTATAGCAAACTTACAACAGTTAATATGTTCTATTATCTTTCAATTATATGTTAAATCCTTTAATGAAGATCTTCAGGTCCTATCAATCTTGCCAACTGGGTCTGTCTTTGACCACATTTTCGTTCTAAGTTTCAACTGTCAAGTGTAGAATATGTTGTTGTTTTATAACAGCCAACAGTCCAAGAACTTCTTGCTGATTTGTTACGGTTATATTTTCTATTTTGGGTGCTCTAGCATGTAGTTTTAGTAACTAGAAGTTAGAAAATGCATACCAAAATAAATACAACACACCTATAGATCTCTACAACTGAAAATAAACATATCTAAGAGACTAACACATGCTTTTTTGTACATAGGTATTTTTGGTCAACATGACCCTGATAAAATCCCCCCGAGGAAAACTAGTTTGGAATATATATGTATATATGAGGAAAGCAGAAGATGGAATACAACAAGTAAAATATATGATGGAACCTGATACAATAGCAACTCGATCTAAGTTGATATACAATCCCAAAACCTCCAAGTGCACCCCAGAAATGTGCGCCCCACATACAATCTAGCAAATCCACTGAAATTGCTCCAACTGCAAACTATGAGCTCAGATCTGGAAACCCCTCCACGGGAATGAATCTCTATTGAATGGCCTCCCTCTGCAACTGATCTCACTGCAATCTGATCGCTAGAAGTCCTACAACTGATGTGCCCCAATCTGGCAATGCGCCCTCCACAGAAGTAGAACCTCTCTCCTAAATAAACAAGGGTAGATGATGCAAGCCTCCCTCCATGAAAGCTAGCGCCCAAGATCAAGCATCCTCAAAAAACTGACCTCATGCTCATCCTCCAAGAGATCCTCTCACAATGAACAAAAGAATAATGAATTCCCCCTTCACCCTTTGCACCCCTCTTTGACATGCATAATGAAACCTAAGATATGAATGGTGGAGATCATCTCATCTCCCATCTAATCATTGGTTGAGATCTCCCCATAAAGATCTAAATCAATAACCCACTTTGGGTTAAGTTTCCTATGTCAACTTTATGTCCCTAATTCACCCCCTTTGTGAATTAATAGTCACTTTTAGGCCAAAAATGACTAAATTTCACTTTAGACAAAGTCAAAGTGAAATTAGACAAAAGTACAAGGTACAAAGTGTAATGTCCATCCCACATGTGTTAAGGAGGTCATAAGCACATGGGGAACACCTCCTAAGGTACAAAACTCAACACTCCCTCTTACCGAGAAAGGTGTTCCTCACCAAGCCCATCTTGTCTCTGAAATAGACATGCTTGCCCCGTGGCAGGGCCTTGGTGAGAATATTTGTAACCTGGTCATCTATAGATACATACTGCAACTGAACTGCCCCTCTCTGAAACCAATCACGAATGAAGTGGTACATGATATCAATATGCTTCGACTGGTCATGAAACACTAGATTATCAGAGAGTTTGATACAAATCTGATTATCACAGTGAATGACAGTCGATGACATCTCCTGACCAAATAACCCAACCAACATCTTACGAAGCCAAATGGCCTCGCAAATGGCCTGACTGGCCACCATATACTCTGCCTCGACCGAGATCAAAGCAACTGACTTCTTCTTTCGGTTGAACTAGGAAACAAGTCCTGACCCCAAACTGAAGCAGCACCCTGAGGTGATTTTCCTGTCAGCAGCACATCCTGCCCAGTCTGAATCTGTGCTGCCAACCAAGCTGACTCCATCTCCCCTGACATAGTCTAGGCCATAGTCCATTGTCCAAACAACATATCTCAAGACAGGTTTTGCCCCAATGATGTGAACACTCCTCGACTCAACCATGTATTGAATGAGAGTGCTCACGGAAAAACAAATATTTGGTCTGGTGTTAACCAGATACATAAGTGAACCGATCAACTACCTATATACTATGGCATCCACCAACTGACTATCTGAAGCACTAAGCTTCTTCTAGTTGGTGATCATAGGTGTAGACATGGGTCTGCAGTCCTCCATCTGAAACCTGCTCAAAATATCCATTGCATACTCCCCCTACCCGAGAAATATGTGACCCTCCCCCTGCCATACCTCCATACCCAGAAAGTAGTTCATCAATCCGATATCACTCATCTCAAAATGCGATGAAAGTCCCAGCTTTCACTCAACTATGAGATCCTCGGCTACAGTAATGAATAAATCATCCACATACAAAATGAGAATGAGCGTGTCCTCACCTCTAATGATGAAATAGAGGTTTGGATCAACATCACTCTTCTCAAAGCACATCTGAAGCAAATAAGTATCAATGCATGAATACCAAGCTCAAGGAGCTTGCTTTGGACCATATAGTGCCTTCCTTAGAAGACACGCATGATTCTCCATGTCACTCACCTCAAACCCCTGTGGTTTCTCTATGTACACCTCCTCCTCAATAAATCCATTCAAAAATGTGGTTTTCACATCCATCTGGTGAATGTGCCAACCCATCTCTGTTGCTATGGAAATGATAGTCCTGATAGAAGTGTATCTCACAACTGGTGTGAAAGTCTCGTCATAATTGACTCCCTCAATCTGTGAGAAGCCTCGCGCCACAAAATATGCCTTGTGTTTCTCCACATTGCCATCTACAACAATCTTGGTCTTGTACAACCACCTGGAAGTCACAACTGACTTCCCCACTGGCCTCGGAACCACATCCTAGACATCATTGCGCACAATGGAGTCATACTCCTCTACCATGGCCTCTCTCCAGACCTTAGGTCCACTACTTGTGCAAAAGTCTATGGCTCAGTATCCCTGATACTCGTCACTAGTACCAAACATGCTCCCAATATGACTGGTGGCTTACTCTCTCTGATCTGGCTCTTGGGCTCCCCTACATTCTCCCTGGCCTCCTTGAGGGTCTCCTGAAACCATCTAGGTCTCCTCTTCCCTAAAGCAGTCAATGAAGAAGTAAGGTCTCTCTGTCGAAGAGTGAATGCCTTAGGACTTGTCTCAACACTCAGAGATCCTGAAGTCTGTTCTCCCTCTAAATTTTGTGCCCCATCTGACTGAACATGCTCTGACTATGACCCTGAAGCTGTGCATGGTCACCCTGTCACCCCTGATACTAGTGTACTCTAAATCTGAGTTTGTTTTCCCTCTGAGACTGCAATCGACAACTCTGCATCATCCTCAACTCCAACTCTCGACTCAAGAGATCTCGCAAAAGCCCTATCCTCCTCAAATCTGACATATCTTCTCACCACCACTCTCCTATGTGGAGGAATGTATATGCGATAGGCATTGGACACCTTTGAGTATCCAACTAGAATCCCCTGCTGGGTTGTGGGGTCTAGCTTTGTCCTCCTATCTTAGGGGACATGAGAGAATGTTAAGCACCCAAAGATCCTGATGTGCTCGACATCAATCCTCCTACCATTGAAGGCCTCCTCAAGAGTCATCTTCCCCAATATCCTATGGGGGCTCCTGTTCTTTAGGTAAACTGCAGTAGCACATGCCTCTACCCATAAGTACAAAGGCAAACTTTGATCATGCAACATGGATCTCGCTGCACCGGTAATGGCCTGGTTCTTAATCTCAACAACCCCGTTCTGTTGGGGGTTGTAAGGTACGATCATCTGTCTCCTGATGCCATGTTGTGCACATAAGTCTACAAACTGTCTTGAGGAATACTCTCCCCCATTATCGAACCGCAAGACTTTGATATTCTTTCCCGATTGGTTCTCCACAAGAGCTCTAAACTCTTGGAACCATGTGAAGACCTCACTCTTGGCCTTCAGGAAATAGATCCAAGTATTCCTCAAGTAGTCATCAATAAATGTGAGATAGTACTCACAACCACTCAAGGACCTCTGAGTCATGGGCTCACACATGTCCTTGTGTACTAAATCCAATATCCCAACTGACTTGGTGTCACTACTGGGGAACGATGCCTTGGTTAACTTACCAAGCGCACAAACTCTAAACACATCCTGATTCTCAATATTGATATGTGGCACTCCGGTCACAACATCTCTCAATCCTCCAAGAGCCCGATGATGTAGGTGGGCCATCCTGCGATGCCATAACTAACATATATGTATGTTGTTATCGCTACTTGTTGCCAATGCATGAAGTGGCTAGAAAAGTAATCTGAATAGTTTCCCATCCCTCACTCCAATCACTTGTCCCGAGGCAAGTGAAGACCCCCAAGGATGAATCAGTACCTCGGTGCCTTTGAATGTCACCTCAAGACCTCTATCCTGGAGGGTGGAAACTGAAATCAAATTCTTCTTCATCCCAGGGACATAAAGAATGTACGTGAATGATACAGGTGGCATTCCATCTCTTTGAAAGGCAACTGTTCCAACCCCTGCAACTCTGACCACTCTGTCATCTCCAAGAGAAATCTCAATCCTGACCTCGATGCCTCTGAGATCAGAAAAATGCTCTCGAAGTCCATTCATATGGCTCGAAGACCCACTGTCAATATACCAGATATTGGGTGTCATCTCAACCGAAGTGTAGCATATGAGGAAAGCACACTCTCTCTGAAACCGTGTCTAAAAATCTATCTCCTATGTTGTAGTTGCGGTACCACCCTTCTTCTTCTTCCTATTCAGGCATTGTCCAACATAGTGCCCAAAATTATTACAAACAAAGAACTTCACTTTGCTAATATCTCTCCTTTGACCACTACCCTGACCATTGCTACTCTCTCCTCCTCCACTCCCCTATGGTGGGGCCCCAAAATTGGGACCCTGCCAACCCCCATGACCAGCCTTCTTCTTTCCCTTTGTCCAAAGAGAAAGATCGTCCTCGCCCTGAACAATCTGGTGGTGGTGCTGCTGCCACTGTCCAGAAGCCTTGGCTGCAAGCCTATTCTTCTCCTGGATGAAATCATCCCACATCCTCTCCCATGTAGGAATGACCTCCATGGAAACTATGCCACGTACAAATGGACCCCATGTTACACATCAAAATTACTCACTTCAATAGTGTCACAAGTGTCATCATTACAAGTGTCGCAAGTGTCGCATTTTGCTCACAAGTGTCGCAAGTGTCAAGCAAAGCATACTACCACGATGCCTATGTAATACTTATAACGACATCAAAAAGACACTTGAAACACCTCAAACACTTGGTTTGTAAGAAGAGGAATGGTTAACTAGAGTTATGTACCTCTTGCCATTTGAAAGAACCATTGAATTTGGGTTTTTGGAGGAGAGCGCTCCCTTATACCTCTCTCAGGAGTGTTGGCGCCCCCTATACACTATATCGGAGCATTATAACACTACCTCTGCCTTTTTGGAAGAGTGCTACTGCTTTTGGGAGTGTTGGCACCCCCCTAAACCATGCTAGGGAGCATTATAACGCTCTGACACTCCTTTTGAGGGAGTGCTACCTATTCTGGGCAGCAGTTGGTTTGTTGAGAAGAATGGGGGAAAAATATTTTCAATCTTGGAAGGCAGTTGGATTCAAATCCCTAGTCCAACCATGATCTTAGGGAAGATCCCTAACTCAAGGAGGAAAATCCTCAACTCACCCCAATGATATTTCAAGTGGTTGAGCCTCTCCAAGGCTATATAAGTAGGCTTTCTCATGGTGAAAGGGGGATCTGGAGGGAGAATGATACCAAACTTATGATCTCATAAGTAATATTTGGGGGAATGATTGGAGGCATGAAATCTATGATCTCATAGGAACCACATAGTGAAGTGGAGAATAATCAGGGAAGCTATTGTCATTCTGATCGTGGGTCTTTTGAGCAAGAGTTAGACAAGGAGAACTTGATGAAACTGCTACATTCCATCTATGGTTGTAAGTAACGTTTTGTCCTCATTAATGTAATATGCTTGGCCTATTTCTTTCTAATTTGTGTTTGACATTACATGAATTTGTCTCTAAGTAGATAGGTCTGCTTCAAACTAATCTCGATAGAATAGGGAGTGGTTGTACTTTGTTTGTCTACGGGGCTTATCGAGGAGCTCAAGATTGGAGTTCAACTCAGAGCGTGCAGGGATAAACACCGGTAAGAGGTACGTCTTTCCTCCTTCCTCTTCATGTATTAGTTTGTGTAGACCTAAAAGGAAGTCAGTGACCATGATAAGAACTTTCTATCTTAGAGTTAAGAGTCTATCTCTTTGAGGAGATCTACCTGTCCGCAGGAAGATTTTCCTTCAACAGAAACTTGCGACTCCACTGGGGAATCGAATCGAAACTTTTGGTTTTGGTTTTTCCTCACAGACCTTGTCTTACCCTTTGTTTTCTATAGGCCTTGTTCACCCCCTATATATGATTTCACTTGTTGATTCAATCCTCAATCCATCACATGCATCTTGATTGACACAAATTGACTGAGTTTTTGTTTTTTTTGACATTTTTCTGAGTTTTTTTAGCCTAGCGCCCCTGTGCCCATGTTAGCCTAGTGCTAACACTCCCTGGAGGCCTTAAACAGAGATTTATAATGCTCTGGTGACCCTTTCACCAGAGCGCCAACCTCTCCTTGGCAAAAATACCTTCCAGAATTGTGTTTTCTGCAACTCAGTCTCTGTTTTTTGACCTTGTCCAACTTCTTGATGCTTCATTACATCTTCCTAATGACATTTGACCCTCTGCTTTATGAGAAGTAGGCACTTTTTTGTTCATATTTTGTGACCTTCTCCCTTATTTTGAGTTTTTTCTCCTGTTGAGAACTTGGAATCAATCCACTGTGTTTTTCTCTCTTGTCTGACTAAGCAGAAACTCTGGTGAAGGACATCAGAAGTCTATGAATCTTCTCATTTCTTTTTTTGAGGTCATCTTGTCCAATCTCTTTCTCCTTCCTTTTGCGTTTTTTATTTTCTTTCTCTTGTTTGATCGAAAACGGGTGTGTTGTTTGTGTGAAATCTGCTCATACTTGTCTGAATATCCTTGATCTGAAAGGGTAGTTAGCAGGAGAAGTCTTTGCATTGAATTAATCATCATTCACATACAAATGACAAACGATACATTTTAGTGATTGGTTTTCATATTAGAAGGAGTTTTTGAAAATGTTTTAGCATTGCATTGGATTCGATTGAGAACCAATTGATTTGAGGACGTTTCATATTAGTGTTTGAAAGTGAAAACGACTCCTTCTCTTTCCCTTCAATAGGCGTTCATTGAAAAGAAACGATTGCTTATCATCTTTTATGCATCTTTTTGAGAATTGAGTCCTCATTCCATCTGTTTCACTTTCGTGCACCCTTTGAGTAAAGAATAGCTGTAAAATGAACGCTAATTAAAAATTATCTAGAACATTTTTTTTTCGAGGATCTTCCACCAACATTAGACTAGGGTTAGCACTTTGGATTAGGCTGTGAGTAAAAATCTCCAAAGTTTTTCAAAACAAACATTAGCATCCTAAGCTAGGGAGAGTCAAATCCAATTTTCGTATTGGTTTTCTGGGATCCCTCTCTCACACAAGGGTTACGTACGAGGTCACATTCGGGTGAATTATGGAGATTATCCCTCCGTGGTTCAACTGTTTGTAGTGTTCAAATCGTATATTGGGGGTCACTTGGAGGTATACCCATGATTATGTGTGGGAGCCTCTCGAGTTGATTTCAGACTTGTTATCCTACCCATACGTTTCGGATCAGACTGTCGACTATACCTGCCCAGGGACTCACTGCGAATTGGTGTCTTTAGTTGCCATAATCTTTAGGTACTTACATAAGGTGACAGTGAAGGGAAGTCTCACTGTACCTGGAACAGACATTGGTCAAACTCACTCAGGCTCCTTGGAGGGTAAATCCACAATTACTGCGTGGAAGCTTGCACCAAGGTGAAAGTTCGTTAAGCAGGTCGCCATTGTAACTGTTCCACCATATCCTAACCCCTTCTTGAATTGATCACGTGACGTTGGATTTCATCACCAACTAGTATGGTCATCGAGAGAAGTTTTGTTTGCTTGGTTGATTCCTAGATTTTATTAGCATATGTTGTTTCTTTTTGTTAGTTCGCCCTACATTTTCAGTGTGTTCTATTTTTCTCCACAATTGAGCCCATAGACGATAAATATTTTCGTCGATCACATAGGATGCAAGGGCTGCCTCCGGAAGGCTATCAAACCTTACCTCCTAACCCTCCAGAAGACAACTACCATAGAGAGGTAGAAAATCAATCTGACGTTGGAAGTGCTATTGTTCCTCCATTAGATAACTCAGAAGGCACTTTTGTCACGATTGAGAATCCCACTACATCTGTGTCGGTAACCCCTCTCGAACCACTTTTGGTTCATTTAGACTCCCTTGGGAACGTCATAGACGAAGAGATCCCATGATTACCGGAGAGGATCTTTACCGAAACATATATGGGATCCATAGAACCAATCTTTGGTGATGAGTATAGGACTCCTGTTCATCCTAGCACTACAGTAGAAACCAATCCCACACCTGCTCGTTCTGTATGGAGGACTTCATCGGGATGTGATCTCTATGAAGATTTCAATCCTTTTGACAACCCTTTCAACCTCATGACCCTCCTAGTGAAACAGGACCATCCGATCAAACCATGAATCACCCAGTCGATCAGGTTATTCACCCTACTACTACACCAACACAAGTCCATCCTAATGCTAGACTCATCACCTCTACTCATCCCCAAAGAACTTCAATCTCTACCCCTGTTTCTACAAGATTTTACTCTACAGCTCCACATGTTCCACATGATCCTGTTGTGACATCTTCTCACCCAAGAACGCAGATCCCTGCTGGCCAAACACAACCAGCTGGAGGGAAACCACCATCCAACGAACCTTTCCTTCCTGTAGGACTACCTTTCCATGGTGGGCCTACCCCTCCCGGGGGACAACCCACTTTCCATGCTCCTCCTGGAGGGAAACCTCTGTTTGCCAGTCACATCCCGGTTGTAAATCCACCACTGGTAGGGGGGCAACCCTCGTTTGCTGGAAACCCTTCACAATCTTGGGGAGTATATTCAGGAGGCATTTTTACCCAACCCCACGTTGGGGGGCACTTGTATAATAACCCACTAGGAGGAGTATCCAATCCTATCCCTTTTGGAACATCTTACGGGCAATCTTATCCGGGCGGCATCCAAAACACCACCTGGAGTTCTCTGGGACCACAGTCTTATCCTCCTCATGGACCTTATGTGTATCTACCTCCGAGATCTACTCCTTACCATTCTCAAGGGGAAAATGTTTATCCTCCTCATGGGCAAATAAATCACCCAGCCTATAATGTTCAGAACCCACCGGGTTATGCCAATGTTTCTCATGCACCATCGAATCCTTCTTATCCTGGCTAGAAACAACCATATGTTGGAGGACCTACTGGTTACAACTATCCACCTAACCCAGTCTATGGTCCTACTGATGTTCCTATGCCGCACCAGTATCATTCGCAAATTAACCGACAACTACCTTTCCTTGCAACTCTGAATCTCCCAGACTTGTCTCGGTTAACTAATGATCCTATTTCTCATTCACCGATTTGGCCAGTCATTCCAGCTAAACTTCCTTCTAATATTCCGAAATTTGACAGAAACCCTGGCGAAGATCTGAACAACCATGCGATGAATTTCCATTTGTGGTGTTCATCAAAATCCCTCATGGATGATTCTATACGTTTGCATCTTTTCTAGCGAACACTTACCGGTTCAGCAACAAAGTGGTATATTGAACTACCACATGCTTCTTTTCATGATTTCAATTCCCTTTCCATGTCTTTCCTCACGCACTTTCAACTGCCTATTCACTACGAGACGGGTACTGAACTCTTGACCTCCCTTCATCAAACTAAATCCATGCATATCTCTGACCATATTCATGAGTGGAGGCGACGACGAAGGATGATCAAGGTAGTCATTCTTGACATACTATTAGCGGAATGGTTTACTAAATCACTATTACCCTCGATCGCTCATGATGTCACTGTGGGTGGTGCGGTCACAGAGGAACAAGCCATCGCTCGGGCTCAGTACTTAGATTTGGTTTATTCCCAATCTGGTACTTGTATGATTTGCTTTTGAATGCTGCTCGAGCTAATACCGATCCTTCTAAGCCATCATCCTCATCTCATGCGGATGGTGTTATTGGTTTAGTCAAAACTCAATCTTTTTCCAAATCGACTACACCCTCCTATACCTCCCCCCAAACTCAGATATTTGAGGTGAATGCAGTTCAATCTACCCCTTCACAGCAATCCGTAGATAAGAAGAAGACAAAGAATAAATAATAAAATAATAATGAACAACACAAAAATCAAACACCTGCTACCGAAAAGCAACCACAACGAAAATTGAAATTCCTGTGTATCATTTGTGGTGATGATCACTACACTCGAGATTGTCCACTTCACAATGAAGTGGCCAAAATTTTCCAAGGGAAGTCACAACCCGTTGTGCTTACTCAACCTTTTCCACAGCAGCAATCCATGGTTGTTGAAACCTCCTCTTGTGGAGGCAGTTCTAGCGATCCTAATGATGAGGCCTCGTCGAGTGCACATCTTTATATGTTTAATGGGATCAATTTGACCACTCACTCTAGGACATACAACACACTAGGTAACCTTGACAAAGGAAAAGACACTAACTATAGCGGTACTTTACCGGATCCATTGTCATCCTCTGTTAGACTTCCATCGGTTAATCCTCCGTCTGGACCACTCCAGATTGAGAAACCCACGTTCAACTCTATCTTACGCCCTCCTAAGAGCACTGTTCGCAAAGCTACCTTTAATCTTAGTTCACGTGCTTCCCAGAACTACAACATTGTTGAAGATTTGGCTCAAGCATCGTGTGCTATGTCTATGTTAGAAGTTCTACAACACTGCCCCAGTCAACGTAGAACGCTCTTGGCCTCTCTTGGCGTTGTTGATCCTGAGTCGTCCAATCAGATCATGTTTAACCTGGACAATTATGTGTCTCGACTCTCCCACCAACTTGCTTTCAAAGTTGATGTTGTTGTTCACAATCAACAAATCCACCAAACTATTCTGGATGAGGGAGCCTCGACTTGTGTCATGTATTTGGCGTGTTGGAAAGGTTTAAAATCACCAGCACTCAAAAAATCCCCAATGATGTTACGCGCCTTCGATGGGCGAGGTTTTCATCCCCATGGGCTTTTACAGTCCTTGCCCATCCAATTGGGAAGCGAAACTGTTACTGTTGATGTCGAGGTGGTTGATGCTCCCCTCGATTACAACTTGTTACTTGGAATAAGTTGGTTTTATGCTATGACTGTCATTGCCTCGTCAGTTTTTCGATGTGTCCAATTTCCTCATTAGGGAAAAATTGTCACTGTTGATCAGTTGGATTTCTGCACGACCGATGCTCGCGCTCCCGCTACCAACAATATTCCTTTCTTGGGAGACCACAAGATCACGTATGAAAGCGTTGGTGTTGGCTTACTGAAAGATTCTAGCCTCATGGGTACCTTCCCTACACCACTTCCACCGACTACACATCATATTTCCATAGTCGATATGATTTCGACCACGGCTTATCAATCTTTAGAGTCATCTGACGCTTGGATTGTACCTTGTCCATTGGAACTTGATGCACTAGGTGAAACCATGCCACTTAGTCCAGCCGAAACGTCATATGTTTCTATCCAATCCATTTCTCCCTCGTTAGATGACCAACATCTATTGGTGCCTGACATTTCCTCGATGCAATCACGGTTGAGTTCCTGGTCGTCTATGATCGACTACATTTCCCCAACCTTTCCTTCGGATGAATCTATTTCAGAGATGCTTCACATAGACAAGTCACCTTGGGATAATAACTGTCACCAATCCTCTTTTCTTCCCCCTCATGAAGAAATTAGGGAAGATATACAATCTATCTCCCCTCCTAGTGTTGATTTTTCATCATCTCCCATGATTTCAACTTCTGACGATTTGGATCCGGTAGTGGACATGGTGATTTCTTCGGTAGGATTATTGGAACTTGATCTCCTTACTCCTATCGCGACCCTCGATATGTGGTCCTTCCCGAGTGATTATCTTCTGTCAAGCGAAGATTTTTTGGAGGCCATGACCGATTTTTGTCCCTTGACATGGTATCCTTCCACAGCGTTATCCTCTCGGAAGCCATGATTAGGAAGAAACCATGAGCATAGTTTCTCTTATCTATGGCAAGTTCGTTAAAAAATGAAACAGAGGCCTTGAGAAAAGTTATTTTCCTATGTCAAGCTCGTTAAAAATGAAACAGTCACCTCTCTTGAACCTTCTTTTCATCCACCCTTCTCCTTTTTCTCATCTACTAGAGAAATTGGTGACAACCTCAAAGTCGGCGAATGAATTGAAGCTTGGAGGGTATGTCTCCAGCCTTTGATGATCATTCTGGAGTTAAGCCACTAGCTTTCATGTTGGGAGCATACCGAGCTTAGTCTTTGTTCTTTCTCGTGCTCGTAAATACATGAGAATGCATCCGGGTAGACTTTTATCTCTTTTTCGGACCTGTATGGATATACAAAAAAGGAACCCCCTGGAGTCTCCTTTAAGCTCTTTTTAGACTCTCTAAACATGAAAATATTGTCGAGTGATCTTGCTTCCTTTCCCACTCGTTAAAATTTTTGAAAGGGCGTCTTTCGAGTGATAATTTATCTCTTTTTTGGCCTCGCAAGACTAACATTACAAAAAAGGACAACATTGGAGTCATCTTTAAGTTCTTTTCAGACTCTCTAAATATGAAAAGATTTCCGAGCGACCTTGTTCTCTTCACGCTCGTTAAAGTATTTGAAGAAAACATTTTTTGAGCGATAGTTTATCTCTTTTTCGGTCTCATCAGACTACTTTACGAAAAAGGAGCTGAGAGAGTTCTCTTTTAAGTGTTTTTCCAGACTCTATAATCATGAAAAACCTTCGAGTTTTCTGTCTTTGGACTCGCTAAAACAAACATCGACAGGCCCATACGGGACCGAACCCTTATTTCTTCCAGTTCCTTAAACAAAGGAAGAAGAACTTACCGAAGGTGAGTTATATCGAGCATGTGTTACCCTCCTCGATCTCGTTAAATCAAAATGAGGTACTCATCTATCTGGATGGGGGGAAAATTTGAAAGAAGCAAGCCAAGAAGTTTTGAGAATATCACCAAGTAACTCTTATGGTCGCCCTTGAACACGGAACCTTGTCTTTGTATGCATTTCAATCCGCTGAACCTCTGCATTGAGCCAATCTTTTGAGTTTCCTATATTCCTTTGGGTCACCTGACGTAAGTCACAACATCCACTGCATCATCAAGTTTTGGTCCATGTCATGTTTCTGTTGTCGTGCCTCAGTGTTCAAGGGAAGTATCTACCTTGAGAGTCATCCATCACAAATATCTTGTCTCAATACCCATGTCAGTCCATGTTCATTTGATCTACCAATTACATCTCTGTTTCTGTTTCATGTCATTGATGGGGGATACATCAAGGGCCTCCTTCGACCAATCTATTCCTGTTGACTTCAGCACATTATCTAGGGACTAGACTTAGAAACCAATTTGTACTTTGGGACCTGCATGCCTCAATGGTAGGCCTCCTCACGTTCGACAGTGGGTTTACATCATTGAACTCTGATCGGATGATTCCGTGGATGTTCGACTTCAGCTCATCCATTCACATTCGTTGGAATGTACTAGAGTACCTTGGGAATCATTGACATTAATGATGATTTCCCTCACGCTTGTTAACGATTTACATCATTGACCGGTAATCAAGTTGTTTATGCCATGTTCGACATCAGGACATATATTCACATGGTTATATTCGTACTACATCGAGATCAGTAAGAAGACCCTAGGTTGAGTCGTCACTCTTATATGTAATTTGCCCAGGTTGCAAAGGAGTTTCTTTTGAACAATGACACATATATTGTTACATAGATCCACTTTGTATTGGTTGTGGCTATGTCTTGTCATCTTGTAGATCCACTGTGTATTCTTCATGGCTATGATTAGTTTAGGTCATAAGAATATAGATCCACATTGTATCCTCACTGACTATACCTTTTATCAATACAATTATGGATACCCAGTGTATTTTATGGCGGCCATATCTTGCATGTCTTGATCACCCAAGCATAGGTATGCCTGCCTTGGGTTTGAAACATGTCATAATATTTGTTGGATGTTTGTGTGTAGCTTCTGTCAGGTTCTCTACGTCTATACCCTTGCTTGAAAGTCTACAAAGAATTTCAATTATCAGTTCTCATCTTCTAACTTCATACTTTGGGGGGCAATCTGTTACACATCAAAATTACTCACTTCGATAGTGTCATAAGTGTCATCATTACAAGTGCTGCAAGTGTCAAGCAAAATATACTGCCATGATGCCTATGTCATACTTATAACGACATCAAAAATACACTTGAAACACCTCAAACACTTGGTTTGGAAGAAGAGGAATGGTTGACTGGAGTTATGTACCTCTTGCCATCTGAAAGAACCATTGAATTTGGGTTTTTGGAGGAGAGCGCTCCCTTATACCTCTCTCAGGAGTGTTGGCGCCCCCTATACACTAAATGGGAGTGTTATAACACTACCTCTACCCTTTTGGAAGAGCACTACTACTTTTGGGAGTGTTGGCGCCCCCCTATACCTTGCTAGGGAGCGTTATAATGATCTGACACTCCTTTTGAGGGAGTGCTACCTATTCTAGGCAGCAGTTGGTTTGTTGAGAAGAATGGGGGAAAAATCTTTTCAATCTTGGAAGGCAGTTGGATTCGAATCCCTAGTCCAACCACGATCTTAGGGAAGATCCCTAACTCAAGGAGGAAAATCCTCAACTCACCCCAATGATATCTCAAGTGGTTGAGCCTCTCCAAGGCTATATAAGCAGGCTTTCTCATGGTGAAAAGGGGATCTAGAGGGAGAATGATACCAAACTTATGATCTCATAAGTGATATTTGGGGGAATGATTGGAGGCATGAAATCTATGATCTCATAGGAAACACATAGTGAAGTGGAGAATAATCAGTGAAGCTGTTATCATTCTGATCGTGGGTCTTTTGAGAAAGGGTTAGACAAGGAGAACTTGACAAAACTTCTACATTCCATCTATGGTTGTAAGTAACGTTTTGTCCTCATTAATGTAATATTCTTGGCCTATTTCTTTCTAATTTGTGTTTGAAATTACATGAATTTGTCTCTAAGTAGATAGGTCTACTTCGAACTAATCTCGATAGAATAGGGAGTGGTTGTACTTTGTTTGTCTACAGGGCTTATCAAGGAGCTCAATATTGGAGTTCAACTTGGAGCGTGTAGAGACAAACATCGATAAGAGGTACGTATTTCCTATTTCCTCTTCATGCATTAGTTTGTGTAGACATAAAAGGAAGTCAGTGACCATGATAAGCACTTTCTGTCTTAGAGTTAAGAGTCTATCTCTTTGAGGAGATCTACCTATCCGCACGAAGATTCTACTTCAACACCCCATGGTTTGGTGAAGTTATTCATAGCTTTCCTCACGAAAGATTTAGGATCAACAACGTCTCCGATGGCTCCAAGATCATCTCTGATATGAGTCTAACAACCAAGGAATGAAGTTACCAACTCATCCTTGAGCATGCGAATGCCCCTGAATCAATCATGAAGAACCATCTTCCAGTTCTCATTGGAGCTCTCATACAACTTTCATAGAGATGCCCACATCTCATATGCACAAGTCTTCCCCATCAAATGGGGTATGATATGGTCATGAACTACGTCAAAAATAGTTCTCTTTTCCTTTTTGTTCCTTTTCCTGAACTCTGCCACCAAGACGGGAGCAGTGACAGGAATGGGGGGAACAACTTCCTCGACTATGTCCCATAACTCGAGGTCCACTAAGATGTAGATCATCCTCACCTTCCAAGGCGACCAATTGCTAGCCCATGCTAGCCTGTCCTCAACTCACATCTGAGATGTTGACATGTCTTCCAAACTGCAATCCCCAACTGATGCTCACATTGCCAAGGAAAACACTGTCTCACTCTTGTCAACACAGGTGTGAAAAGAGACAAGTGTAATCTGACCTCACTCCTAACAAAATAGGTGTGAAAAGAGGTCAAGTCAAATCATCCTCACTCCTACTGTGTAGGTGTGAAAAGAGACTGATGACTAGTGTCCAAAACTGCCCAACTGTCCTCTGCAAAAATCTTCCCTCTAATAACCACTAAATGAGTCAATGGTTGTCCTAAAAAATCTGCCAAGAAGATGTATATGACAACCAA
>WSFP011424151.1:0-22531 GCA_009831015.1 Picea engelmannii | reverse complement strand
AATTCATGATCACATCAAAAAAATATATGGAGACCCTTGAAGACAATGTGATGATGCACATGACCACCATACAAGAGCTTGCATACAAAAGACTAGTTTCTTTGTATGAGGAACTAGAAATATGGGTAGCATACATCCGGGACAAGAATACATAAAAGGAAAAAATATAAAATTCGAAATTGCTATTACCTACTCCCCATTTTTTCCTTTTTTGAACTGCTCCCAATTTTTTCTCTTATGT
Source organism: Picea engelmannii (assembly GCA_009831015.1). Lineage (NCBI taxonomy): Eukaryota > Viridiplantae > Streptophyta > Pinopsida > Pinales > Pinaceae > Picea > Picea engelmannii. The sequence goes on along the minus strand of WSFP011424151.1, from coordinate 22,290 downwards.
GTACACTTGTCATTAAGAAGAAGGGAGATGAAAAATTTAGTAACATCTTCTTTAAGGGGAATTCAAAGAGTCACAAGACAATTATGAAGATGTGTATAAATAGAAGGAGAGGCCCATTTAGAAAGGACTCTTCAAGCATCGTACAAACTCAAGAACTAATTCAAGGACATATATTTTATTGATTAATATTGTGAAGCCTTTAGGGCTAGTTTTCACAAGAGAGAAGAACTTGTATGTGTGGATGATTTTTTTGTGAACTTATTCAAGTAGAATGTATGTTGATCACATGGACAATAAGAACAATGTTTGTTTATGAACTAATCAAATGCAATCAATATTATGTTACAACTATCAATTTTCACATGAAACTCTATGTGATTAATTTTAGATCTGAAAATTTCTTCCTAGTGATCTAACTATCACTAAACAACTTTGCACTGGAATAATTGACTGAAAACATACGCAGTAGAAAAAACAAGATCAAAGATGAATCATCAATATAAAAGAGACATAATATCTTTGTTCTATAACTTTATCTAATTCTCCAAATCTGAGGATCAAAACCAGTGCTCTCAAAGTCACCAAATCTAAGTAAAGAACTAGTCCTCTCAAAATCTCCAAATCTGAGGATAACCTTGTCCTCCAATGAAAAAACAAGAAAATCAAAACTCAACAATATTATGGAAATATCCTCTTACCACAAATATGTTGAATACCACCTGTATGAAATGCTAAGCTAACCTGACATCATCATGTATGAACCTACTCCTGCCCAAAATAACTTGTATGGATGTACACTATTGTTCTCATAGAAACCTATGCATGTACATGACTATTCCCACTGCATCCCACATACATGTACAAAAACCTATACAAACACTTCGTACAAATCACTCCGCTTGTACAACTTCTTCCTTCTATGGTTCCTCTCTCTCCCACACATGCAGTGTGCTTTTACCTACCAAGAATAGAATATAGAGAGTTGTCAACCCTAGGCTAGATTTTCCACCCTAGTAGAATTTCCCTTTGCTAAAATGACCAAACCTCCTAGCCCAAGTGTAGACTCAATTATGATAACTCCAATCTTCCATTATGATGATCTAATGTCACAATGACATCTCTCCTTTATATAAGAGTCAATGAGTGATTTAGGAACCCTTCCTAAACTCAACACTTAATTACAATATTTTAATCATCTTTATGGGTGTGGAACCCCCACAAAAACCCAAAAGTCCCATCAAATTTCCCATGAATCCCCCAACCAAATCCAAGGGGGTTTTCACCAAACCAAAAGGCTAATCTAGTGCCAACGAAGATTCCCACATGCCTGAAACCTTGGCCTCTTGTGGGAATACCTCCCAAATCTACAAAAATAAACACTCCCTCTTAGAAATGGAGGTATTCCATCCACCATCAATTATATGTACCTATAGTACTAAAATGATCTCTCTCCAAAATCCAAGGTGGCCTACTTCCTCATCTATGCTTCAATCCTCTTCCTCACATGCTAGAAGTGTATATAGATATGTTACTATATTAGCATCCCAGCCATCCCAACTTCTTTTTTTCCAATATATATGAATGGATGCATCCTTAGTCATTGAAGTAGAATCCATCCGACTGGATACATCCTCGATCATTAAGGAAAAATCTATTTGGTTGGCCACATCCTCGATCACTGAGGAAAAATATTTCTAAGTGGTTGCAATCTTGGTCACTGTAGAAAATCCCAATAAAACAAATGGATACTCCATACATGTCTCACATGCCATAAAAGCCTTCTTCCTCTAAATTTCATGTCTTTCGGTCCTGGAATATGTCTCTCTCCCATCTAATTTTGAGGGGAAACTACCTCTGCATGATCATCTCTCTCTTTAAGCCAACTGACTCTCTCTAAGATTGGGTTCACTCTGAGTCCAAATGATCCCTCTGAAACCTGAATCCCTTTGAGTATATACAATCTTGGGAACCCTTTTCTCCCTATTAACCTACTAAACTCCTCTCAATTCTAATCTCCTATAAATAGTCCTGGGAGGTTTTTCCTCCCCATTGAATCCTAAGTGATGACTCCCTATGAACTCTAGCTCCCTTTGAGCCTGTACCATTGGTGGGATCATCTACCTCACCACTCATGGAGCCACCTACTCCTCCTCATATTTCTCTCTGCTCCTGTTGGTCACAACACTCATAGGATGGCCCCTCAGCCTATATAGGTTTCCCTCCCTAACTCCAAGAACCAAATATGATCTAAATCTATTTTTTCTGGACACAAGCGATACCTTTCCATATCAAAAAAATACATGATATCCCTTCCTCTCAATCTCTGAGATTGAGAGGACACTCCTCCCATTTTATGGAACCCACAACACATTTGACACCCTCAATATCTCTCCTTACTCTAAGCAAAACAATATAGTACCAGATCCTTGTATTGAATGCTTGGATCCCGTACCAAGCTCCACACATAAGTTTGATCCAACCTCAATGAGAGTCTCAATCAACTCTCTAGCACCTTTCATATGGAAATATGATCCACTATCATCCAACCATCTCTCCCTACTAGAAAAAGTACCTGAAAGGGTGGAGACCGAAAAGATATCCCTCTAGAAGCGATCTGCAACCTCATCAACCTTTGTTGTCGATACCTTCTTCCTTATTCCTCTTCCCTTCTAATGTGGAAAATATGAGGCATACTTACTAGAATAATGACACTCAAAACATATGATATTACTAAGATCCTTCTTTTGTCTTGGCTCTGAAGATGCTTCCCTCTCAGGAGAATCATGTCTCCCTGATGTACCTCTTCTGTCTAGAGAACCCCTTCTACCCTTCCTAGTGCGGGCTGCAAGGGCCTTATTCTCATCACTGCTACTCTTTACCACACCATCCATATCATCTCTTGATACCAATAGGGTCTCCTATTGTATATAATCTATCCATAGTATGTCAAAGTATGGTAACTTGTCTCTTGCAAATATCCCCTACATAAATGGCTCCTAGGACCTGGGAATACCTCTCAATGTTGCATTCACCAAATCAGTATCTTACACTATCTCACCAATGGCTATGAACTGATCTCATATCTAATTAATATTCATAAGATTGCTGACAATTGTGTTTTCATTGGGCATATTGAAAATATAAATTTGATGCTTCAAGTGTAGCATCCTTCCAGTATTCATTTTTTGGTAAATACCCACCAAAGCATCATACATATCCTTGGAATTTGTTTTCTGGACAATGTGAGGAATAAAATGGTCCTTCACAAACTCTAGCAATACCTGCTTGGACTTCACTTCCCTCTTCTTGTGAAATATCAAATATATTGGATCGGTAGGTACTACAAGAACACCCTCAAAATACTCCTTAAGTTCATTCTCTTCCAATAGAAGGAGAAGCCCTTCCTTCCAAGCCCAAAATTTGATTTCCCCTTCCAACCTATCCTCAAGTTTCAATGCATTCACCATCTTTACCTTCCTAGAACAAGAACAAGACTAAGAACAAGTACAACATTCGAGTGTTGTAGCCAACAAGGTGTCTCAATATTATCCCTTTCTCTTCAAATACAAAGCTCTAATACCATGTCAATTTTCACATACAACTCTATGTTACTAATTTCACATTTGAAAATTGTTTCCTAGTGATCTAACTATCACAAAAAAACTTTACATTGAAATTATTGATTGAAATATATGCAACGAAAAACTACAAGATCAGAGATGAATCATCAATACACAAGAGACACAAAATTTATGTTCTATAAATTTATCCAACTCACCAAATATGAGGACCAAAACCATTCCTCTCAAATTTACCAAATTTGAGGACAAAACTAGTCCTCCCAAAATCACCAAATTTGAGGACAACCCTGTCCTCCAATATATAAACAAGAAAACCAAACCTCAACAATATTCTGGAAATATCCTCTGCCCACATTAATTTTCATATCACCTGTATGACCTGCTAAGGTAACCTAATGTCAACCTATATGGACCTTCTCCTACCCAAAAATACTTGTACATACATACATGATTGTTCTCACAACAACCCACTTATGTACATGATTTTTCCCACTAAAACCCACATAGATGTACAAAAACCTTTAATGAAACTTCATACAAATCACTCCACTTGTACAAATTCTTCCTTCTCTGGTTACCTCTCTCCCCCACACATGTGATCTGCTTTTCCCTGACAAGAATACAAGATAGAAATTCCTCAACCCTAGGTCATATTTTCCACCCTAGTAGAATTTCCCTTTGCTAAAATCAACAAGCCTCCTAACACAAGTGAAGACTCACTTATGCTATCTCCATTCTTCCAATATGATGATCTAATGTCATAATGGAATCTATCCTTTATATAGGAGTCTAATGAGTGAGTTTTGGAGCCCTTCCTAAATTGAACAATTAATTAGAATATTTTAGTCCTCTTTCTTGGTGTGGCACCCCCACACAAACCCACAAATCCCATCAACTTTCCCATGAAGCCCCCAACCATATCCAAGGGGGTTTTCACCAAACCAAAAGGATAATATAGTGCCAACGAATATTACCACATTGCTGTCACCTTGGCCTTTTGTGGGAATACCTCCCAAAGCTACAAAAATAAACAACAACATTGTTATTATTTCTGATATTTTCAAGTCCCGAGCTCATGAGTTATAAACACGTGTAAAAATATAAGTTAGAATTTTATGGTTATATGTATGTATGCTCATGTTTCTAAATTTTCACCTTCATTTCAGCTACCTTTGTGGGGTTTATGATAAATTTTAGTTTCATTTACAACTCATTCGATTACTATAATTTTCTCCTAGTTAGGATAAGATATGGTAGATTAGAAATAGATTAGATTTATTTTCATACATAACCTTCATCTACATATATGTGTTGCATAACCATCCACTTTCATCCTCATAACCACCAATGGCATTCGGGCCAAATTCCAGATGGGTATCCTAAACCAAACAATGTATATTCTAATTGGGACTATGCACCAGGGAGAACCCCTTATTATTGTTAGGTGAATTTTCCCCTGTCAACAGAATTGGCGCTAAAAGGAGGGCCTGAATTTTATGAATTACATAAATTATCTATATAATCACAATAATTCTTATGAAAACAACCCTAGTCCCACTCTTTTCCCTCATATCAATTCAAAACAAGAGATTACCTGTGAAGATACAAACCCAAATTTCGACAGTTCCATAGGAAGCATTGAAACTCATTCAGAGAGTTGGTTTCACGTACCACAATAAGAGTTCTCTGAAACTCGTCATATTACATGCGCTTACACAAACTTACTTGGTAAGTTTCCAACAAATTCTCATATTTCAAGAAGGAAAGATACCAACTCAATTAGACTCAATACCCATCCTAACATCTACGTTGACTCCGTAGATGACGTCATTGAAATTCTGTTACAAGAAGTTCTCGTACCTTTGAGAGAAGTTCCCTATACCCTGGTCAAACCCAAAGATAGCCTTGAAGGTGAAAAACATGAAATAAATATAGAATATATCATGTGTGAATGTAGAGAACAAAGGGTAGTGATCCCTCCTTGGATGTCACAAGGTGCCCTAAATTTAGCAGGACCCTTACATGAAATTCCTCGGAAATCAGACAAGATCCTTCCCAAGTTTGATCCCAACAGACCCGGTTCACCAGAATATCACATCAAAAAAATCTTCTTATCCACTCATATACTAAATGTCCAACATGAAGATGTGGTGTGTAGGATGTTTCCTTACACCTTCTACGATAGAGCATCTATGTGGTATTTCATTCTGCCACCTAGTTCCATATCAAGTTGGGATAATTTTGAGAGGGTTTTTATTAGAAAATTCAGAAAATGGAAAACATCAACATCCCTATATAATGAAATGAGAGCCATTAAAATGGATAAAAGAGAAAATGTAAAATATTTCAACCAATGATTTCTTAATGTCCTAACTAAATTCACCGTTGATAAAACCCCAACATAGTCCTTAGCCATTGGATACTACATGGTAGCTCACATTCCTTCTATAGGCATGCTCGTTAAGAGAGCTAGTTGGGGCATTCTAGCCCTTACTTTTGATGAAGCCGAAAATTTAGAAAGGGAACTATCCTCTTACGACTATCACCCACACTATGAGGAAATCATGCTTGTTGGAAATAAACCTTTACCATTGCCAAAGTCACTCGAAAAGGAACCCAAGGATATCTATAATGTGGTAAAGTTGGTTAAAAAATTGTCTAATGAAGTTGTAGATCTCAATAAGAATGTCAACGAAGAGCCTTCACGACCCAAAAATGTCTGCTCATTTTTTAAGAGAAATGACAACCCACCAAGACCACCCGAAGCTCCTCAAACTACTTTAAACCTAGATAGATACAACAATGATAAATTTTGTTCATACCATAAACAAAATCATCTAGAAAAGAATTTCCATCAATGGGTCAACTCCATGAACCTAGTTATAAATCATGTGTTGGATCAACAAAATATAAATGATGAAAAACTTAACGAGGCTCAAAATGATACCAATGAAGAGGCACCCCCATAATCATCTATTCATTTTTGAGAATGGTGTATAGATCCAGATGATGAGAAAATAGAAGAAATATTTGTAGAAGATGCACTGGTATTTAAAGTTATTCATAGAGAATACAACCTATGGAACAAATGTCCAGCTCTTGTCACCTCCTCTTCCAAGGAGGACGATATTCCTCTTAAGAATATTACTCCTCCTATTCCTACCCTGAAACTAAATGTCCTAACCTAGGGGGAGTTACTGGTAAATATGATATGACTATTCCAGCTAACATATACAAACCAAGTACATCTAAATTAGTTGGGAACAACACCAAACCTAACACAAAAGGAACAAAAAACAAAACATGTGATCCAAAATCAAACCAAATGATGAAAAAATCAAACATGTGTTCTTTAGACTATAATGTTAAATAAGATATGAAAAAGACAAAAGCTAACATCTCAATTTTTGATATCTGCTTGTTACCACAACAACATGATATACCACATGATTCTTTTAACCCCAACAATTATTAGAAAAAGATCATTTCTACTACTAACAACACCCTCCCAAATGTTGAGTCAAAGGAAGTACACAAAGTGGAAATTGCGGTAGTCATAAATGAAACAAGCATAGGCACATACTCAAAATCCCAGGTTCCACCTTTTATGCTCACTTATGAAATTTTCAATTTCAACATGCATACCTTTTTAGCAAATTTAGGTGCATTCTCTAACATTATGCCTTATTCAGTCTACCAAAAGTTAAATATTGTTCCACAAATGAATAAAATGAGGATCATGTAGCTAGATAGAATGGATGTTAAAGTAAAAGGAGAACTCAAAGATGTCTTAATTAGGCTTGCATTTGACCCGAGAGTGCATCAAGTTATTGATATTGTTGTTGTTGACATACCAAAATGTTATGGTTAGCTATTCAGCAGGGGTTGGTAAACTAAACTTCAAGGTTATTTTTCCATCGATTGGTCCCACCCGTGGCTTCCTTATAAAGCTAAAGAAAATCATATTCAAGTAAACAATGAAGCTCACATAAAACAAATAGTAACATAATAAGAAGTTAAGAATGAACCAATTGTTTTTGCACATTCTGTTTTGGGTAACTATATCTTTGAAACTGACCATGGCTGTTATGAAGTGAACACATATGAAATACATCCAGATTCATAATATGAACTGCTTCCACAAACGCATAATGACACATGTACCATATTAACTAACTTAGGTCTGATCACAACTAACACAACTAAGATCACTAACATGTGGTCCATGTTCTTTAATGGCTCCAAGTCACATGAAGGAGCTAGGGCAGGATGTGTGTTGATTGACCATGAACAATGTAAGATGCTCATATCATGTCACCTAGAATTCAAATACATTAATAATATTGTGGAATACGAAGCCTTAGTCCAAGGTATGAAGAAGGCCATTGACCTTTAGGTGAAGTACCTCATAGTGTTTGGTGATTCAGAAATAATCATTCGACATGTAAGAAATACAATTCATTGCTTTTCACTGCAGCTAAAAGAATACCAAAAAGAGGTATGGAATATTCTTTACTCTTTCAATGAATTCAATATTACTTTTATACCTTATAATCAAAACATTGATGAAGGCTACATCTAGGTTTATGCCCCCTAGTGATGGTTTTTTTGTTGAAATTATTTTTAGGCCTTCAATACCAGAAAACATCACAAACTAGCGAGTATTCAATAATGATACCCATATTATCAATTTCCTCACCAACTTTGATGTCTTCCAATATTTTTTGATTGATGATGAAACTCATCAACGAGATCTATAGAATTATTGGGACAAGACAAGAAAAATCAAAGAAAATTGTGTCCCAAAGAATGTGCTGACAGTTGAGAAACTATTTCATTTACAAACTAAGTTTAAAATGCCTGCTAAACCAAATACCAATAGTTCAACCATGATGCATTTTCTAGTAAATCTAGGGACCTTTGAACAACCCAAGTATGTCAACCGGGGTACCTATTGTTCAGAGGAAGACAAACATACATTTACTGAGTCATTCAAGAAGCATCACAATGTGTTTGCATCGAATTATGATGATCTAAAGACTTATGACACCCAGATAATTCAACATCAGATACCAATTAAAGAATGTGTCAAGACATTCCAATAGAAGCTTACAAATATACATCCAACTCTTGAACTACTTGTCCAGAAGGAACTAAAAAAATTGTTAGACACCTGAATCATTTTCAAGGTTTGTCATTCAACTTGGGTCTCGAATATAGTTCCTCTCAAAAATAAGTCAATAGAAATAAATATATTTATATATATTTGGAACCTGAACCAAGCTTCTGATAAATATAACTACCTAGTTCCCCCTATGGAGTATGTTATTAATATAACAATTTTTATATCGAATCCAAGTCTCGGGACTTAGCAAGAGGCTAAATCGGTGTAGGGGTGCGATAAACTAGAGGAGGGGGCCATATCTCATGGATGGGGCTAAGTCTAGCGAAAGTGTGAAGTTGATGGGACCCAACAAGTCATGGATCGTGGGTGCCACATATTAACGGTCATAGAGAATATTGGGATGAGAACTAGCATAGAGGTTAATTTTTTGAAAATGGGTCGATAAGAATACCATGGTTTCATCTCAAGATCACGTCACGCCACCTTATGCATATCAGGGAGAAAAGCGGGTGAACTAGAAACCACTTAATCACTCCCTGAAATCACGTGTCAGATGTCCTTAAATGTGTTAAATCCAAAGGTCACATGTGGAAAGGAAAATTGATAGCTAGTCAAATCAGCTCGAGACACTTGTTTGGGCGTCATTCATCCATGATATGCCAAGAAAGCACCACCAAATAACTACTTTAAAGACTCATCAATGGAAATCGATGGTAGAAAGTGATAAGCCACTATCCCTATAAATAATTTCGTTATTAGTACATGATTAGCACTCGATGGCGACTGTTAGTCAAAACACAGGTGAAAGTACTTTATTTTGGGTATTTAACATTTCATTCTAGAGCGAGATAACTGCAAATTGATTCAATCATCCAAATCTTGTCCAATCGAGAGAAGTAGGCTCTTGTTTCCAGGAAAAGCAAAGGAAATTGAGAGGAATGATCCAACAACCTTCAACAAACCGGGATATTTGAATAGTATGACAAAACTATCAATGAGGAAGAAATAAAGTCTTGTTGTACAAATACTGGCAACAAAATTTCACACAAAATCTATCGATGAACCAAGATCAGGTGAAGAAATCAGATTGAATCCTATTATGAAGCATTTGATAATTAATGGATTCTACATGCAAGCTAGCAAGAGTGAAAGAAACTAAAGATCAAGGAGACTAAAGATGGAATGGTCTAAGGTACTGGAGAAAACCAGTTTGGTTGGCTCGACACCTTACAGGAAGAGATTGCAAACCTGAAATAAATTGCAAGATAAATTGAGTATATTTCAGGGAATCTTGTGATAATGTAGACAAGTGGCATTCAGGGTAAAAATCTCAAATATGTCAGTTTTTTATTATAACGTTCCCTAGAAATTAGGAGTTCAGTTTTGGTACGTTACTCTCTCTGTGACCAATATATATTTTTGGAATCTTGTAGAAGATGATTCGTTTGGATCCCATATCTAATTTGCCTATATATAATATTAAAAAGAAAAATTAATGGTTGGACTTACCGGAGAAGGGCCCGCCCTTGTATCAGGAGAACTTTGTAATTTCTTATGGATTTTAATATAAGCAGATAAGGTTTTCTTAGATAGTCGAGATTCATCATGGTGTTTATGTTCAATATGTTTTCTTGTATTTCATATCCATAAATGTCTTTTTTTGTTATAGATAATCTTTAAGCAAGAGAAAGAATCCACCCAGTTGGTTCTCTTTTTCATATCGATTATACTTGTTATATGTTATTGGTTCCTGGTTCAGAACTCACCTATAATTGGTGCTATGTTTTTGTTAGCCATCCTTCATGTTTATTCTTATAACACTATACCAAGAGATTCTCCCTCTGTTAGACGCCTCTTGCTGATAGTAGTCTTTCCTCTCTTTTCCTCTACCATCTCATATTACTTATCTGGCTGAAACATCATACCTATTTTTCCTCTATTCCCTCTGGGAAACATAACTTATAACTCTCTGTATGTCTTCAGAAATTGACCCCATTGCCCAATGGCCCTGCTCTTTTGTTTTGTCCTACCACTTTTAAATTTTACACTATGGCAGAATCTGACCTCTGTGCGTGCATTGCCAAATCCTTTGAGTATTTCACATAGCTATATACCCGAGAGATCCCTCTCTAGTTCGAAGGGTTAGAATCCAATCTAAAGTTGGTTGAAATGGTTACCTTTGTCATTTGTCTATCATCCATAAAAATTTACAGAGTGCTAACATTCTGGCGCTGTTGTCGGGGAACGAAGATGAAATCTTCCCTGGGAAAATGAAATTTTTTATATGTGAGTACTAATGGTGAAAAGTATTCAGACACAGAAAGGTTGTATATGATTCACCTGGTGACTCCATTTTCAAGAATCTAGAATTCAAATTTTTTTTGGTGACTCCATTGTCCAAAGACTCAATAGCCTGAAGATTTTATTGGCGAATCCACTCAAGATTCAAATGTGATTAGAGACTCAAATAGAATATGATACCCCTTGATAGAGCTATGAAAGGACATCATGGGAGAAAACAAGTACCTAAAGTTGAGTTATTTCCAAGACATAATATTTTTAGTTATTCATTACCTTTTGTCCTTTCTTGAACATGCTAAACAAATTTTTCTTCACCTGCTGCATGCAAATGATGATCATGATAATATTGAAATTGTTTATCCTCCTCTTAAAGTTATATAAGTTTATCACTGATTTTGATTAAAATCTCCCATTTGAGCCATGTGATAACCATGACCAAGTTGATGATCCTCATGAAACCAAGGATGATATTTCACCTCCTACACCTGATCCAACATCCTCCAAGACTCAACATCGATACCGAACTTTAAACTAACCTCACATCCTTCATGATTTTCCTCCAAATCACTATAAGTACCTACCTATGTTTGATGGGGATCTTGATTCCATCACAGCTAAAAAACACATCCAAGAGTTTGAGGATTTTATAGATTTGTTTGAAATTGACCATGACAATGTTTGTGTGAGGGCATTCTCTCAATCCTTGAAAGGAGATACCAAAGAATGGTTTAAGCATTTGCTTCCATAGACAATTAGCTCATGGGAAGAATTGAAGAGTGTTTTTTCGAAGTTTTGGGGTAAGGAGAAATCTCTGGATCTACAACTTATAGAATTATATGCCTTGAAAAGATAAAGAAATGAAACTATTTCTACATTCGATAGAAGGTTTTATAGTGTTTATTACGATTTTCCCAAAGAAATTCAACCCCCTAAAGTTGTTGCCATGCTCCAGTATGCTGCTACTCTTCATCTAGATTTGTCTTTCCTCCTAATGGAAAGATGACCTAAGACCTTACAAAAAATATTTAATGATGCTGAACAGATTCAACACAATATCCAAGCGTGTGAACAGATTCGAAATGAGGGGTTAGATATTTCAGGACACAAAATTTGAATATGAACAGAAAACAGTTGATTTCAATCTTGAGCATAAAACTGATAATATCATAGGTCCTCTTGAAGCTTTAAATGTTAATGATTTTGAAAAGTATTATATTCCACTTATTGAAAGAGAGGACACTTATGTAGATTCTAATCCACCCCATGATAAGCATGGAGCTGATTGTTTCATATATTTATTTGTAGACAGTCAAGAAGATGAGTTTGCAAATCATCTTGTTGAGGAACAGATTGATGTCCCAAGCTTTTTCTTGTTAGATGACATTGAAGATGTTGTTGATTTTCCTATATATGAATAATATGATGATGATTATGATGTTGACCTCCTAGAACAACCAACTGCATTTTCTCTATAAAAAAATGTTCATTTTCAACAGTATAGTGAAATCAATCAGCCTACATATCACAGTTACAAAGAAGAAAGTATTGGAACAGCTGAAGGAAATTATTTACCTTTTTTCTTTTCTTGATTTAAATTATTGAAAGAAAATGCTAAGATCATCATTGAAGAAAATGAATGTGTGCTAATTCCAAATCACACTAATTCATCGAAACAAATTGACAAGAAAGTGTAGAATTATCCTCATGTGTTTGACGAATCTCTTACTTGCTATATAGAAGGTATTGTCAGTTCAAAATTGCAGCCCTTGGTCAAATATGAATCTAAAAATGAGCGTGTTCAAAAATCCAAAGAAATTGAAAAATGTGCATATGACAACAACGAATAAAATGAAGAAATTTTTGAATTAGGAGTAAGAACCTTGTCATTATGTTTTGCTTCTTTCAAATTGCTCAAAGGAAAATGTTAATAATGTTTCAGATCATAAACCCTCCAAGCATGATGTTGAATCTAAAGAAAGAAATAGACTTGGAAATGAAATTTATCTTCCATTATGTTTCTCTTCCTTCAAATTGATAAGAGCCAATCACGAGCAAAAAAAGAAAGCTGGTAAAAGCATTGTTGTTCAAAATCATGTGCCTTATTCTAAAATTGATGAAGACATTCAAATAGATTTCCAACAAAGGAATGTTTCAAAGTTGTCGTTCTCCCCCTGTGAATTATGTAGTTGCTCAAATTCTAAGTGGCTTGGACTTGTATGATGGCTATGAGACCCCATCTATGGAGACTTTGTGAAATGAACAAACAAATGACATAGAGCTTCAGGGAGGCAATAAAATAGCGTATGTCATGATTCAATTAGAAATGCAGAAAGATCATAAATAATAAGTTGTTTTACTTGATTCCTTCGAAGATTATGGTTCTAAGACTGAAGAAGAAGAGCAAATAAAACCAACATTTGTGAAGATGGCCTGTCCCTCTATTGTGGTTCATTGAAAAGAAATATTTTCTCATATATTTCATGACCCTGTGGCATGTTATATGGAGATTTATAACAATCATAAGTTACAACTTAGGATGGGTTGTAAGCTTACAGATGAAGATGATGACCAATCAACGTTAGTGTCAGATATGGATTTCTTTCTACCAGGGGTTTCATTTCAACCAACATTTTCTTCTGATTCAGAAGATTGTTACTTCCAGCAATCTCAGCAGATTTTTCAGCCTCTTTGTGGCAATAAACAAATTAAATCACATGAAAGAAAAAATGAATTGGAAAAAGTAAAACATTATTGTTGTTTTGTTCATGTGTTGAAAGATCCATTTGCAGTTTGGTTAGAAACAGTAAACAATCCCAATATTTTTGAAGTTCTAAGATTTGAATTCATATATAACTTCTCAAATGGATTATCAATAAATATGCTTTGGAGAAAGCACATGCAAAGTAAACAAGAAGTGGATAAAATGTTGGCATGGTTGCATTGGCATTATGATTTCACCTGATTGGTAGTTCATTCCAGCAAATAGGGTAGGTAGGTGTGAATAATCTTGTAGATCAAGCATTTTCAAGTTTAGGTCTCTAGATAAAGTGTTTAGTTATATGTTAGTAGTATATCTAGCATTCAGCCTCCAAGTGAGAGTGGTGTGTAGACTTCGGTTTTCAACAAACATTGGTGACATATCAAGGTATAGTACACACCTATTGTGAGAGAAGCCCAATGGATAAGGCACATGGTCTACTGTTCTTTTCTACCTCACAAGGAGGATAACATCCCCGGTTGGAGCCCATGTTATCACTATAATAATTTTTATATGGAATCTAAGTCTCGGGACTTAGCAAGAGGATATATCGGTGTAGAGGTGCGATAAACTAGAGGAGGGGGCCATATCTCACGGACGGGGCTAAGTCTGATGGAATTGTGAAGATGATGGGACCCGACAGGTCATAGATCATGGGTGCCACAGATTAAAGGTCATGGAGCATATCAGGATGAGAACTAGTGCAAAGGTTAATTTTCTAAAAGTAGGCCGATAAGAATACCATGGTTTTAGCCCGCACGGGTGTAGACAGATTGGCAAGTGCCATGTAAATGGAAGGAAATTTGTAAAATGAAGTCTCATGTTCGATTCTCACCTGGATTTACTCGTGCGCCATTCTTGTGGGCTGGGTGGTTGCACTTGGGGTTATAGTGGTAGCCGATGGGGATCGACCCTATGTCACGCGAGTACGAGAACCGCGAGTTGTCAATTCCCCCAATATAAAAAAAAAAGAATACCATGGTTTTGTATCAAGATCACGTGGTGCCACCAAATTCATATTGGGGAGAAAAGTGGGTGAACTCGAAACCACTCAATCAATCCTCAAAATCACATGTCAGATATCATTAAACGTGTTAAATACAAAGGTCACACGTGGAAAGGAAAATTGACGGCTATTCAAATCGGCTCGAGACACTTGTTTGGGTGCCATTCATCCATGATATGCCAAGCAAGCGCAACCAAATAACTACTTTAAAGACTCATTATTGGAAATCGATGGTCGAACGTGATAAGCCTCTATCCTTGTAAATACTTTCGTCAGTAGCCCATGATTATCACTCGATGGCGACTGTTACTCAAAGTACAGGTGAAAGTACTTTATTTTGGGTAATTGATGTTTCATTCCAGAGCGGGATAACCATAAGTTGAATCATTCATCCAAATCTTATATAGTCGAGAGAAGTAGGCTCCTATTTCTAGGAAAACCAGAGGAAATGAGGAAGAAAATTCCAACAACCTTCAACAAACCAGGATATTCAAATAGTATGACAAAACTATCAATGAGGAAGAAAGAAAGGCTTGTTGTGAAAATACTAGCAACAAGATTTCACACAAAATATGAAGATGAACCAGGATCAGGTGAAGAAATCAGATTGAATCTTATTATGAAGGATTTGATCATTAATGGGTATGCATATGGATGCTACATGCAAGCTAGAAACAATGAAAGAAACAAGCGACGAAAGAAGGAGACTAAAACTAGAATGGTCGAAGGTACTGGAGAAAACCAACCTAATTGGCTTGACACCTTACAGGAAGAGATTGCAAACATGAAATAAATTGCAAGCTAAATTGAGTATATTTCAGGGAATCTTGTGATGATGCAAACAAGTGGCATTTAGGGTAAAAATATCAAATATGTCAGTTTTTTATTATAACGTTCCCTCGAAATTAGGAGTTTGGTTTTGGTACATTACTCTCTCTGTGACCGATATCTATTTCTAGAATATTGGAAAAGATGATTCGTTTTGGATCCAATATGTAATTTACCTATATATATGGTTAAAAATAAAAATGAATGGTTTGACTTACCAGAGAAGGGCCTACCCTTGTAGCAGGAGAACTTTGTAATTTCTTATGGATTTTAATATAAGCAGATAAGGTTTTCCTAGATAACTGAGATTCATCATGGTGTTGATGTTCAATATGTTTTCTTGTATTTCATATCCTTAAATGTGTTTTTTTGCTATAGATAATCTTTAAGAAAGATAAATAATCCACCCCGATGGTGCTCTTTTTCATATTGATTATACTTGTTATATGTTATTGGTTCCTAGTTCAGAATTCACCTATGATTGGTGCTCTATTTTTGGTAGCCAACCTTCATGTTTCTTCTTCTAACGCTATACCAAGAGATTTTCCCTCTGTTATATGCCTCTTGTTGATAGTAGTATTTCCTCTCTTTTCTGCTACCATCTCATATTACTTATTTGGCTGAAACATCATACCTATTTTTCCTGTGTTCCCTTTGGGAAACATTTCTTATAACTCTTTTTACATTTTCAGGAATTGACCCCATTTCCTAATGGCCCTACTCTTCTGTTTTGTCCTACCACTTTTAAATTTTACACTATGGAAAAATCTGACCTCTGTGTGCACATTGTCAAATCCTTTGAGTATTTTATATAGATATATATCTGAGAGAGCCCTCTATGGTTGGAAGGGTTAGAATCAAACCTAAAGTTGGTTGAAATGGTTACCTCTATCATTTTTCTATTAGCCAGACAAATTTACAGAGTGCTAACAAAGTAGATATTGAAACTCATCTATGGAGCAGAGATGTTTTCTCTATTGGATGGGTTTTCCGGATACAGCCAGGTTCTCATGGAAGAACCATATCAATTGAAAATCACATTCATAACTAAATGGGGAACATACACATACAAAAGGATTCCTTTGAGTTTGGTAAACTCAAGTACTATTTTTCAAAGGGATATGGATATTTATTTCAAAGGATTAATCAGTCAAAGCATGGTGGTCTATCTCAATGACATCATAGTTTATTCAAAGAAAAGAGGAGGTCACCCGAAACATTAGAAATGAATATTTGAACGATGTAGAAAGTATGGGATGTCATTGAATCCCAAGAAGACTATTTTCATTGTTTCATAAGGTATATTATTAGTTCATGTGATTTTCAAAGATGGAATTTCAGTGAACCCGGAAATAACAAAACTTAATATGAAAATCCCTCCACTGCATAGAAACAAGTCAATGCCATATTTTTTCAGCAAGATCAACTTTGTAAGAAGGTTCGTCCCAAACTTTCCTGAAATCACTAAACCACCCCAATATATTATTAAGAAATATGTTCATTTCAAATGGACATCCTTCGAGAAAGTGGTGTTTGAAAATATCAAAGCCTCTATAGCCACTGTGTTGTCCCTACGAAGTCTATATTTCACTAAGGACTTGTTGCTATACACCTTTGTATGTGATCATTCCCTCATAGAATTGGTCACACAGAAGGATGAGAAAGGAAAGGAATACCCCATTACATTCATGAGCACTATATTACAAGGCGTTGAACTAAACTACCCACTCGTGGATAAGCAAGCCTTTGTTGTCCACAAAGAAATAAAATAGTTCATGACTTACATTTTGAAAAACCAAATGAAAGTGATCGTCCCTCATCCAGATGGTAGATCCCTTTTTGTTTAAAGGGAGTTGGGAGAGAGACTATGTAATTGGATGACGACCCTACAAGAGTAGGACCTAGATTTTAAACCAACCAACATCATTAAAGGTCAGGGCCTTTGCAAATTGGTAACATGAGATATCGATGATGAATATCAAGAAGAAGATAAATGATAAGAGGATCCAACTATGTATACACAGTAGCATCCTTACACTTGATTCATTTAAGTCTCATATTATAACAATCTCAATTATTACCTTCAACATGGTACAACTCCATAACACCTCAATGCCAAGAAAAAATGAGATCTCAAACTGAAATCTTTACAATATTAGTTGGTGCATGTGTTATGAGGAAAATATCTCTATAGCTAGGGTAAACCACAAAAGATGAAAATCACTGAATAAATCAACTCTATTGTCACGTATGCTATATAAAAAAATATGCTAGCAAGACAAGATAAAAGGCCTACCTCGTCCAGATGTTCGATGAAGTCCATCGTTGAGCACTTGACCCAAAACAATATACCTACAACTAGTCCTCAACAACCAAGCAAAGAAAGAATATGGTGATAATATATGATGTTAACACATTCAATAGAATAATCCATTAATATACATAAAAAATATGCCCATGGAATAATAGTTCAAATATTTTCAAGATATCAATTGGATGGAAAAGTAGTATTTCTATTAATATATGATCGACAGAAGTGAAAAATTTACAGACTTTCGTGTCGGCACGGTTTGGAACCAAGAAACTAAGTTCCTCCTAGCTGGGCCTCCACCACCTCAATCATCCACCAAATGCAAGATCATATAACTAAGACAATGAATTTCTCAATAAATAAGGGAAGAGCTTGGGGGATGAACATTGTGTTTAGACTTAAAGGACAAAGGGATATAGACTCAATGTGAAGTGAATAATTCCTCTAGACTAACTTTTCTCTCAAAGTTGAATTCTTTCTCCTCTTTTCCATGGCTCATAATTGGACCATTTATAGCCTTCAAAATGAACTAAAGGGCCGAGGCAGAATGTTTCTAGTATATGGAAGGACAAGGATCATAGATCTCCTGTCGTGACATGGAAACCCAACACCATTTTTTATTTTGATGTACATGGGTTGTAGTGGTGCAACCTGCATATACACATGATGTATAGTAGGAAAGGTGCGTACATGTGGAAAAAATGTATTTTTTAGCTCTGGAATTTGCAAAAAGGGATGAAAATTCTGCATAGGAAAATGGAAATAGGCCTTCTGTGCAAGATTGCATAGGGTGAGGAAAATATTTTTATAATAGATGCCCCCTAATGTGTAAGGTCAGAGGAGTATCTATGATGTCTAAAATACATTATAAAATCCCAGAAGTGGAGTGATGGGGAACCAACTGGAAGAACTAGTTTCTCATTACATTATGCATGGACTTTGCATACATGGTTGTCAATTTTAATTACACTGTAGATCTAGGTGAAAATATACCAAACAACTATATGTGGCCATGAATAGGCAGATACAAATGTGGTTACATGCCAAAGGTTTTCATAGTCATGAACAAGGCCCAATAGAACCAATATCAAAATCAATCTGAGGATATCTGTATAAAATGGAGTACAATCTGATCTCCCATGATCATTGAAGTCATATAGGTATTGGTCCAATGAAAAGGAGGCAACAACTCAAGAAATTTGTGGCCACATACTAATGTCTTCAAGTCTTCTGCATAATCCACCAAATGTTCAAGTCTACATCATGTGAATAAAGGCGTCGAGGTCGAACACAATGAGACATCGCTTGATTACAGATCATTGAGGTATATCATTAACAAACATGAGACAACCTACTGATAATGAAAGTAGGTATCAAGGAATCGGGTACATTCTTACAACTGTGAATAAAGGATTCGAGGTCGAACACTTGAAGAATCCATCGATCAGGAGACATTGATGTATTCCCAATTTTCGATGGCGAGAGAACCTACCACTAATGAATGCAAGCCTCAAGGTACTCATAAGAATCTATGTCTCGTTTCCAGAATAGATGAGCTGAAGTCGATGGAAGGAGACCCACTGAAAGGAGAGAATTAAGGCATCTCTCATCATTCAACATGAGGTACAAAGCAGAGCTTCATGATTTGGAGGAAATCAAATAAAGAAAATTTCCATGATCCAATGACCCTGTGTGTCTTTTTTGTGTGCCAATAGCATAATATATGATGTTATCACATTCAATATCATAATCCATTAATATACATAGCAAATACGCCCATGGAATAATAATTCAAATATTTTCAAGATATCAATTGGACAGGAAAGAGTATTTCTATTAATATATGATCAACAGAAGTGAAAAAGTTACAGACTTTCGTGTCGGGATGATTTGGAACCGAGAAACTAAGTTCCTTCTAGCTGGGCCTCCACCACCTCAATCCTCCACCAAATGCAAGATCATAGAAGAGAGACAATGAATTTTTCAATCAATAAGGGAAGAGATCGGGGGATGAACATTGGGTTAAGACTTAAAGGACAAAGGGATGCAAACTCAATGTGAAGTGAATAATTCCTTGAGAGTAACTTTTCTCTCAAAGTTGAATTCTTTCTCCTATTTTCCATAGCTCATAATTGGACCATTTATAGCCTTCAAATGGAACTAAAGGGATGAATCAGAATGTTTCAAGTATATGGAAGGACAAGGATCATAGATCTCCTATCTAGACATGGAAATCCGACACCATTTTTCATTTTTGGGCACAAATCCCGATGTACATGGGATGTAGTGGTGCATATTGTGTATACGCATGCTATATAGTAGGAAAGGTGCGTACATGTGGACAAGATGTATTTTTTAGCTCTAGGATTTACAAAAAGGGATGAAAATTATGCATAGCGAAATGGAAATAGGCCTTCTGTGTAAGATTACATAGGGTGAGGAAAATATTTCTATAATAGATGCCTCCTAATGTGTGATGTCAGAGGAGTATCTACAATGGCCAAAATACATTATAAAATCCCAGAAGTGGAGTGATGGAGATCCAACTAGAAGAACTAGTTGCTCATTACATTATGCATTGACTTTGCATACATGGTCGTCAATTTTAATTACACTGCAGATCCATGTGAAAATATACCAAACAACTATCTGTGGCCATGAATAGGCAGATACAAATGCGGTTACATGCCAAAGTCTATCATAGTCACGAACAAGGCCCAGTAGAACTAGTCTCAAAATCAATCTGAAGATATTTGTATAAAATGGAGTACAATCTGATCTCCCATGATCACTGAAGTCATATAGGTACTGGTCCAATGAAAAGGAGGCAACAACTCAGGAAATTTGTGGCCACATACTAATGTCTTCAATTCTTCTACATAATCCACCAAAGGTTAAAGTATACATGATGTGAATAAAGGCGTCAAGGTTGAAAACAATGAGACATCATTTGATTATCGATCATTGAGGTATACTATTATCAAACACGAGAAAACCTACTGATAATGAAAGTAGGTATCAAGGCACTAGGTACATTCTTACAACTGTGAATAAAGGATTCAAGGTCAAACACTTGAAGAATCCATCGACATGAGAAATTGATGTATTCCCAATTGTCAATGGTGATAGAAAATGCCACTAATGAATGAAAGCCTGAAGGTACTCATAAGACTCTAGGTCTCATTTCCATAATAGATGAGCTGAAGGAGACCCATTGAAAAGAGATCATTAAGGAATCTCTCATCATTCAACATGAGGTACAAAGTAAGAGCTTCATGATTTGGAGGAAATCGAACGAAGAACATGTTCATGAACAAATGACCCTATGTGTCTTTCGTGTGTTCAAACTGTAATAGGTACATGAAAAAGTCCCTCTGAATAACATCCAATAAGGAAAAATGTTGACAAAGCCAAGGAAACCACCAATAAGGATAATGGCATCCAAGACACTGCACAAAACCCAATGTGTGAATAGATGTCTTGATGTTGAACACAAGGGAAACCACCCAGTCAATGAACAATGATGAAATGTCGACTACTAGGTTCAAGGTTACCTACCAATGATGAAAGTAGGACCAGGGTGCATGATAGGACTACAATATCATGTGATTTTGAGACAGAATGAAGCTATGGCCAACATGAAAAGTCAAGAGTTATGAGAAATGACCGAAATAGGATGATAGAATTCCTTTGAACAAGAGAATGAGACATATGGAAGACTTCGACAACATAGACTCAATGATGAAACCATAAGATGTAGGAGGCATCAATGAAATTATCCATAGGGACTAGAAGAGTAACTAGTCAGTAGAGAAACTCTCTATAATGAGCTCAAATTCCTAAGGCCATGCTAAACCCAAAATTATGATGAAAAATGGACTCAATGATTTTTTTCTCTATTCAAAGGTGACACGATTGCTGCCAATATAAGATAATATTCCCTTCCCACCCATCTTTTTTTTTTTCATAGACAAATGAATGATATGATACAGAGGAGGAAATGAGTGTTGTAAGTAAGAAAAATTAGTTCCAGCAGTGGAACATTCCTATGCTCAATGCAAGGATATGCATGCAAGAGATGGACACTCAGGAGAATGTTCCCTCCTAGGTATAGGGTGTCAAATTACGAAGGATATAAAAGAGGCTATGCTTGGTTGAGGATGCAAAAACTATTGAGGCAAATGATTTATAATGCAAAGAAAGAACCGACTATAGGCTGAATACTGTAAGCAAGGTCATGATATGCAATCACAACTTAACGCCAAAAAATGTCTTTTTTCATGATCTTTAGTCTACTTGGTGTGAAAAAGGGATAAAATTGTACCAAATAGATGTCCTTTCAAATCCAATTTACGAGTGTGAAAGAGACAATTTCACTCG
>WSFP011424150.1:0-22531 GCA_009831015.1 Picea engelmannii | reverse complement strand
CCCCCCCCCCCTCAAAAGACAATGCATCAAAAGAAGAAAATTGATGCTTCTACACAACTGTGTTCTTCACTGAAAGACGATCCTGCAAAGTCTGAAACTTATGCTCACTAAAAGTCTTCATGAAGATGTATAATTATTTATGGATATGATGAAGTCCTTTGGAAACTTGTCTAGCCTTATACCTCTTGATCTTGAGGACCCATATACACCTGAAAATATTCTTTTCTGGTGGTTTGGATTAATGAGGCGGGAGGTCTCGCTATGAACCCTTATATTCTCCGGGCTTGATGGATGGCATGACATTAAACCACCCCTTACTACTATGTTTATGAACTACCTGCCCTTAAGACCTAGTTGCCCTAGACCACTTGGAGGAATGAACACTTAGTTAGTTGGTACTGCTGCTATGAACTCTTGTATTCTTAGGACGCAGAATACCTTACCCTAGCTTAACTTTTAATGCATCAACTAAGAATGATGCTTCGTATGGAGGGAGGAATGCTAGTCATGAACTCTTTATCCTTGCCTTACCTTTGATTAAGCCTTACCATACAACCTATCCACTGGAAGACCTAGACCTCCTACTGAATGAAGCACTTAAGCAGGTACGGTACAACTAGAGAGAGACCCGAGCAGAAGGGCATGGCATGAAGATGGCTGGCATGAAACAACCTCACCCTTCACTATTACTTATGGATGTGGTTACTCACTACCTGTACACCTTAAGGTGGAACTAGATTGCAAGTTTGATTCTCTAGAAGTGATTCATACTCCTTATGCATGGAATATTTCCATAATGGATTCCCCACAACTTTATTGTAGGTCTATGGATCATTAGATTGAACCATATAGCAATGCATTGGAATCGAAGGTTCAGAAGATGAAAGTACATGAGAAGGATCCTCAAGATAAAATCGAGTTCTAGTCAAATCCAATGGATTCCCTTCAAGGACATTTGTTTCTTGAAGTGTGAATTGTTCCCTTTCGGAAATCTACTAAATTTTTGATTCTGGCTTCTTATTTGGTTGTACTACCTGCTTATTTCCATGCACAAAATCTAAGTGTATGGAATCATCTATGATGTCTAAAACTAATTGAAGCACAATAGTATCTGCAGCTTGCACTAGATGTGCATGCAAAGTACTCTCCTTATGTCTAACTATAAAAGAGGAGTCACCTTCAGAAAACTTAGTGAATTTATACAACCTTGAATTGTGATCCACCTCAACAATTGAAATGATGGAATTATCATGCATGTCAATTAATAAAACTGAATCTGATGTAAATTCAACTTTTTTACCTTTCTGAGTGATATGATAAACTGAGAGAAGATTCATAGAAAGATTTGGAACATGTAAAGCATTCTCAAAAATATCTTTATGGAGTTCCACTCTCCCCTCTCTTGCTACTGCTACTAGAGTATCACCCCCCATGAGAATAGGGGGTCCAGAGCATGAGTCAAAGAAGTAAAAACTTCCTCTTTTGTTTCCATATGATGTGATGCACCAAAATCTATAATCCATGAGTTAGATGAGGAATTAATTTCAACAAGAGAACGATGATTACCTTTCTTAGATGCAAGATCTTCTTCCTTCTTATCCTTGGCTCCTTTTGGAATGAAGTTTCCAAGTTTGTTCTCCCAAAGTACCTGAGCCATAAGATAGATCTATTTATTCATGCATGTGGATTCATCATGATTTAGTTTATTGCAGTAAGTGAACTACTTTCCCTTCTTCTTATTCTTCTCTTTGGAACCTGAACTTGAAGAGTCTTTGGAACCTAAAGAATCATTAAAGGGTTTGAAATATCCCTCCTTCTCGTTTTGTTTCTCCTTCCCATTTTGTTTGGATGATCCTTTTCCATCATGCATGGTGAGTGCCCGTGCTTTGGGATCCTTTATTAGGCCCATTTCAATTATTTTTTCTTTCTCATGTGTGAGAGAATAAATGAATTGATCCATGGTAGGCATCTTCCAATTTATTCCCATGAGATACGTTCCTGAATGGAAAGTGGAAACATAGAAAGAATATTTTGGTCCTAGCTTGGCCAAGATTGTTAGAATAAGTTGCTCCACTTGTTTAGACTTATCAATACCACAAGTTGATAACCTCAATATCAAATATTTAAACTTAGTAAAGAAATCTTGTATATTATCAAAACTTTTAGGATCCAAAGTATTCAACTCTACCTCAAGCATATGACCTCTCATCTCATCCTGCTTTCCAAACAAACTTCCCAAGGTGGTATAGATCTCATTTGGAGTCTTTCATGCATTAACATGAAACCATAGATCAGTTGAAATCAATTCAAGGATAAGTATTGTGCCTTCATACTTTCGGTTCTCCCATATCATCTTCTCAATTGTTGATGTAGGTTTTGTTTCTGTCCCCGTCGTCAAGTTGTATAGTCCTTTCCTCATGAGTTGGAATTTTTCCTTGGGATTCCAATCAAAATAATTGTATGGTGTGAGGATTACCACCAAGTTTGACTGTATAATAGGTTTCCTTTCCATATCTCCCATTGTTTCTGAGAACCCCTAAAAATTTACTCTCAATCTACAAGTGAAAAAATAAGAAATCACTACAGAAAGGGAACTTTAAGTGAAAATCCGTGTCAGTTTTAAGAGACAATATTCCGACTTACATTCTAAGAAAATGATGATGAATATCGCCAAACAGTTGAAAAACCACTTGCAGAAAGTTAATATTTTGAGAGAAATAACTGTAGGAAGGTACGACCACGGATTTTGCTCGCCGAAACTTCGATTTTCCTTATTCTTTGGCCTGTTGGGATTTCTCCAATAAGCATATCTTTGATACCATGTCAATGTTTCATCGAAACCTTCACAAGAGATCTAGATAAATAAATTACAAATGCATATTATCAACAAAGGAAGAGAGATTCAATATGGAAGAATGAGAAAATATATTCACACTACTCCAATGAGTTGATGATTGATACATAGATGATGATCAATATGATACAATGAATGAGTCAAATACAATCATATACAGGACATAACATTCCATAATATCAGAATTCATGCATGCATAATAGCATAATAGTGATGATCTAAAATAGAACTAGTCAGTTAACTCCCACTAAACTAGTGTGCCGAAAATAGAAATTTGTCCAACAATGCATGCATGGAAATTACTTGATGAAGATGAATAAAGAAGAAAATAATTCCATTACTTTGTGGATGTATCCCATGGGGGATGAACCACAGTAAAAAATTGTGTATTTGGGTGGAATGTCTCTCTTATCTGTTGCAATGGTTTATGATGAATGAATGCATGAATCTAGTAGTATTAAAATGCAGCACACACTAGATTAGTCTAATATTTTCTACAAAATGAATGTTTGAATATGTTTAGAGAAGGGTAGATATGATGAATGTCGAAATAGAAAAGAATTCCTAACATCCCTTCCATGATTGCAGACATATGGGTCTTTCAATCACCCATCATCCATCTCGGGTGAGACTGCATTGTTCACTCTGTGCGCAATGTTTCCTTGTGGTCTCCAGAAGGTCTGAAGGTTTCTAGGGTTTTGTTGGAGAACTAAGGTAGAACTTGGGTCAACCGATACATCCAACAAATGGTTTCGTTGTTGGTTAGAATTTAGAAGATGAGAATGGAATGGATTTGATGAGAAGGAAATTGAAAATAATGCAGTGGTAAAAGGGGATGTTTAGACTATGGAATCCAACTCAGTAGTATATTGAAATATGGGTTGAAACAAAAGAGCTCAATTTTTCATCGAAGGAAAATAGAATCTCCAGGTATACATCATGATAATATTTGCAGAGGTATGTGTTTACTGATCTGCATGAGACATTTTTTTGTTATTTTCTAGAGTTTTTGCATGAGTGGCTATTGAGATTGAAGGATAATCACCCAACTATAAGACCAGTAGAGTATACTACTGATAATTTTTCATGGATACAGAGGCTCAATAATAAATTCATGTGCACAATGGATTTATAGTTAGACAACATTGTTGCAGGATTTATTATTGAGTTTGCAGTTAATACTACAAAGTATTACACTACTGCAGAGAGTGCATTTTTTAAGGAACCAAGAGGAAGGTACATTATATCACTTTACATGTCGATCAAGATATTATTGCATGAAAAAGGAGCGATGAAAATGGATTCCGAAAGCTAAATCACTTTGCACACATGGGAGAATAGGGGGAAGCACTAAGGAAGATCTGAGATATGGAGAGAGCTCTAGAGAGAGGCCAGAAGAAGGAAGCAATGGACCCAATTATGATGGATGAGGAAAACACCGGGGAGATAATGGGCATAGTGGGAGTGACATGTAGTGGAACACCCTACCAGTATAATATCAATAGTGAGAAGATGGAAGTGTCTGAGCAAGAGGGATTGGACAATGATGAGGAAGAGGTATAGGATATTCGTATGATGGGTAAGATTGAGAAAATGCTACATGCAACATATCAAATAAAAAATAGAGGTCAAGGGTCCGATGCAGAAAAAGGCTCTCGATTCCAAATCTGAATTAGTGTGGAACCCACAAACCCATGCACGACTAATACATATGAAGAAGAAGAATCGTTTAGAAAAACAACAATCAATAGCAGAAGGATTTTAGTAGGATGAGGGTCCAATGGAAATTTAAGTAGAGGTACAAATTCAACTAGAAACAATCATTTATTTACACCACACAGATCTGGTAGCACATCAAACTTCACAATGAAAGGAGTCGATCCAACTATTCGGTTACCATAGTTCCATGGAGAAGAGTCGGAGGACCCAATGAAGAATTTGTTTATTTGTGATAATATTTGGGAAGCCAAGCATATCACATATGGGGATACAAAAATAGCGTATCTTGCAATCACATTCAGAGACTGCGCACTAGACTGGTATATGGGCCTCGAAGTAAACAATTCACAAGGAGCACCTACAACTTTTTCATATGTGAAGAAGGAATTAATCAATGAATTTTAGCGACCAAGTTCAAATAATCAATCCATGAATGAGATGATAGAGATAAAAAATAAGCCAGGAGATTCAGTTTGGGAAGTTGATCAGAAGTTCAAAATACTGAAAGGTAAGTTGAAGTATCCTATAATAGATATTCAACATAGACACTTATTTGTTAATTCATTATTGGCACATTTGAAGTATCCATTGAGGAAACATAAATTCCAAAATCAGGTTGAGGCTCTGCAAGAATCCTTGCAATTGGAGGAAAACCAGTAAAAAAATACAGATCTAGTTGTAGAAGAGCTAAGAAGAGATATGAAGAATATGACAATTCAGTTGAATCGGAATAAAGGAAAGGAGAAGAGAGAAGTTGGTTGGTGTACTTTATGTAGAACATAAGGACATCATAAGAATGAATTCCCAACATCTGAGCAATACTTGGGAGTAGGAATTCCAAATCCTTTACCTACGGGAGGGCCATGGTGTGAAATATGTATAACACATGGAAATGATCCTTATCATTGTCCCATGATGAAAAATTATCAAACAGTTCCCAAGAGCACATTCTGTAATTTATGCAAGTCGGAAGGGAATGAAGACAAGGATTGTATAACTTTGGAAACAATGAAGGACAGGAATTGAAATAATTATAGGGTGAAGGTTGAACTTGTTGATGATTACATCTATGTGAGACATCCTCCAGGACACAGACTGATTGAGTCGACCTGAGAGAGAATCCATGAGTTGGGTGTGTGGTTCCTATCTGAGACAGAACTGGAACCTAGAGATGGCTTCCTCCTGGAAAAGAGTTGAGAAGAAATCCAGATGATTATTCTATGTAACGTAGTGAGAAAGCATATCTATTGAGTTGGGAATGCTTGTGGTTGAGCACAAGGTGAACATGTGAATTCCCATGAGATGGGTGCATCGTTATGAGACATAGATGATGATCCACATTATTTGCAGCACAAAATGAGAGCAGAGATATAATAAATAAATGTACAGAGATATCTCAGATATTAAATACTATAACAGAAATGTATCAGAGATGTAACCATAAACACATAGATACAATAATACACAATTTTCTATTAATGAGAGAAAATGTACAAAGATTGTAAAATACAGAGTGAAAGACTCACTAGAATGGTGGTAGCTTATCTCTGAGAAGAGATGTGACGACTACTCACATCCGTAAGAAGATTATCTACAATGAGGCTCTAAATTCCTTTTTAACATAAAGAAAAATCCAAAACCCTAACCTCGGAAGATGAAAAGAAAAAAGGTTTGCAGGCCCCAATGGGTGTAGTTGATATGTCAACTTCCCGGGAGTGTAACTTTTGCATACAATCTTTGTTTGGGGCGATTGATACACTGTTGGAAAGTTCTAACCGAGAAGAATTATTTTTGATTGGTCTAGTCTAGTTCCTTTGGCAATGTCTTGTACCTCAAATCCCCAAAAAACGTCGTTTAGGGCCTGAAAACGACCCTAGAAGTTTGGAACCCGAAAAACTGTTGAAAAACTGCCAAGGTGGAAAACTATTTTTCGAGCCAATGGAATAGATGGCTAGCCACTGATATCCACATGGATCACTCCTCCCTGATTAGGAATTAATTATATCCATTGCGTTGAGTTCCCAGGGGAGAGGGGGAAGCATTTGCTGAATTTGAATCTCGGTGTGTAGCTTTCCTTGCTGGAGACATTGTGTTGTGGAAGGTTTTCATGAACATGTTGTTGGTGGGGTTGAATCTGTTCATCCAGTCGAGCTACATGATATGTCTATGTGAATAATTAATATTGGTGCTTTTTTGTAGTATTTTCGACCTACTTCTGTTGGATAGAAGGTGCTTGGGCCGAGGCTGTAGTGGTTGCAGTATACTTTTGTTCACATTTCGAACAAATTGTGAAGAAGATGAATTTGGTAGTATGATATACTACCTTGCAGAATTGTTTAGGTGGAACAGTAGCTGGAACTACCTCTGGTATCCTATAGAGATGACCCCCCATAGTAAAAATGACACTACGAGGTTGAGACTCATAGATTGCATGGCACTTCCACATATATGGTTGGCCCAAGAGAAAATCACAGACATCCAGTGAGGAAACATCACATAATACCTCATCCTTGAAGGGTTGGATGTCGTATGACAATCGACATTGTTGGTTGAGGCAAAGATCTCATCCCTAGCAAAGACACCCAATGTTGTATCGTTGCGGGTGTGGTCTTGTAGACAATATTAATTGTTTGACAACCTATGCTAAGATGAGGTTCTTCTAGCTTTCATTATAAACAATAAAATGCAATGGGGTCCCCTTCACTCACATTTGTGAATGAAAAAGGCACTGCCCCTCTTCAGGATCTGTTGGTTCTTCTGGTTGAATTTTTGTGGTCGCGTTAATAGTAGTGGGGTCTGCGTCAATGATCTATCTTCTATCAGTATTTTCTAAATCAAATTATGAATTAGGGTTCAAATCCTTGTCTTTGATCTCATTCACCTATGATTTTTTTGAGTGACATTCATCGGTGTTGTGCCAGGGGATTTTGTGGAAATCGCACCATTTTTTGGTGTCCTTCTTTGTCTTCCTGTGAGCCTTCCTTTCCTATTTCTTGGACTAGTTTTTGAGAGGTTGTTTTTTAGGGCCGTATTTATCATATCTTTGTTGTTGCGGATTTGCATACCCAAACTCCCATTTGTTCTGGTGCTTAAATTTCTACTCAATTTTAACACATATCGATAAGCAACATCGAGTGATGAGATATCCAGAAAATCCATTTCAGTGTGGATGTATCTGTGTAGAGCTCCATGGTATTTCAGAACCAAATTTCGTTTAGATTCTTTGATACCTAGCTTGGTGCGCAAGGTATGAAAGGTATTGGTGAAATTCAGAACTGCTTGGCCCCTTTCTTGTTGCGGTGTGGTCCATCGCATGTACTGGTCCTCATAGTTGCCAATAGGGTAATATTGTTCCTTTACTGCATCCAGAAAAAAATCCCAAGTGAGCTCGACCCCATATATTTTGGACTCTGTTGTTGAACTTTTCTCCTAATAATTTTCCCACTAATGTTTGACATGGGGAAGATCCTTAAGGAGTGTGAAGGTGATCTTTTTCCTGTCAAATAAATTATGAATAGCGAAATATC
Organism: Picea engelmannii; assembly: GCA_009831015.1. Lineage (NCBI taxonomy): Eukaryota > Viridiplantae > Streptophyta > Pinopsida > Pinales > Pinaceae > Picea > Picea engelmannii. The sequence goes on along the minus strand of WSFP011424150.1, from coordinate 14,431 downwards.
TTTCTAGCAGATTTAACCATTTTTCTAGGGAATTCACATCTACCTGTCCTTCAAATATGGGAATATAAAAATTAACTTGTACCTTCAAAGGAGACATGCTTCCAAAGTGGTTTCTTGATGAATATTATCCTGCTGATACCGGTAGGCATTGAGATATGTGGGTAAGATTCTCCATGATTTCATCCCTATGTCGCGTGAGAGCTTGCTCAAGCAACAGATGAATAGAATCGTTTGCTTCGTCATTTTTATTTTCTTCCACCATGGAGGGTTTCTTGGGTGTGAGAGAGATATTGTATTCAAGAGAGACAAGCTTGAGAATTGACTTGCTATACTTGGACCTTGTCGGGGACATGCACTGAAAAATGATCAAGAGCAACCTTCTCTGATACCACTGATCTGGATTATTTTCGACACAAAATGAGAGTGGAGATATAATAAAGAAATGTACATATATATCTCAGATATTTAATACTATAACAAAAATGTATCAGAGATGAAACCATAAACACATCGATACATTAATACACAATTTTATATTAATGAGAGAAAATGTACAAAGACTCTAAAATACAGAGTGAAAGACTTGCTAGAATGGTGGCAGCTTGTCTCTAAGAAGAGATGTTAAGGCTACTCACATCTGTAAGAATATTATTTGCAATGAGGATCTACAAGCCTTTTTAACATAAAGAAAAATCCAAAACCCTAACCCTGAAAGATGAAAATCCAAAAGGTTTGGGGTCCCAATGGGGGTAGTTGATACGTCAACTTCCCGGGGGTGTAACATTTGCATACAATATTCGTTTGGGGTGCTCAATACAAGGTTGGAAAGGTATAACCGAGAAGAATTATTTTCGACTAGTCCATGCTAGTGATTTCGGTACTTGCTTGGACCCGAAATCCCCAAAAAACATCATTCAAGGCCTCAAAATGGCCCCAACAGTTTGGAACCCGAAAAACTATTGAAAACCTGCCAAGGTGGAAAACTATTTTTCAAGACAATGGAATAGGTGGGTGGCCACCGATATCCACCTGGAGAAGATGAAGATGATGTATTATCCTCCTCTAAGCAAAGAGTTGAGATGATGAACTCCAGATGACTCTCCTGTGTAATGCAATGGGAAAGAAGATATGTTGAGTTGGACGTGCATGTGGATGAGCACAGGTGAACATGATCCTAGTTGCTAAGAACTAGTGAGTGTGGTTCTCCTATGAGACGTAATGAGATAGATATATGGACATCCCTATGGATGTTCCCCTAGTGGATGAGTACTAGTGGGTGTATGATATCCCTTGTTATATTATTCAATATTCAGACCTACCTGTAACCCTAATTGTAATGTAAAGGGTACAGGTCAGCCCCACCTTAATGTAATCAATAATTAATGTAAAAGATAATTAATCTGGTTATTGTTAATTATATTTTGAGTTAGAGAGGTCATCCCTATTGTTCCAATAGACTCTTATGTTGACAGGTCAAGTCTAATATAAGTAAAGGGAAATTCCCCATTGAGGAATCATATCTTTTGTGTGAGTTTTGAAATTTCAACAAGTACATATTCTTGGGAAAAGTGCACACATGTCTTGGGTGCTAGTCTTCTAGAGTTTGCAAGAGCCCTCTTGTATTCTAAGTTTTCTTGTTGGTGAAGGTATTTCTCTTGAAGAATATAGAAAAGGATTGGCTAGGGCTTCTTCCCTTGTTGAGAAGGGTTTCCCAAGATACTTCTTGTGTACTTGTGCATGTTGTTTCTTCTTGTGACCTTGGTTGCTACAAAAAAATTGTTTATGGTTTAATTTAAATGATAAAATGGAATGAACTTCATGCTTAAACCTTTCTCATTTAAGAATCAACATGGTATCAGATCTTAGGTCTTGAATAACCCCCGCACAAGCACTTGAAAAGCTAAGTCGTACTCCTATAGTTTCGTACGACCTCTAGGGTTTCTCCATAAATTGTATGGTCCTCACTTTATTGTCCTTTTCATCACCTTAGAAGTGGACATTGGAGATAAAAATTGGATCAAGTTGTATGGCCTTCCTCAGTGCATCTCCAAATATATTCAAAGTGAATTTCTAAATATTTTGAGTTTTTGGCCCTACGGTTTCTAGGGTGCCGAAATTTTCTGCAGAATCTTGTTCTTAGGGTTTCTGCAACTTCTTGAAGAAATGTTTCAACTCAACAAGAAATATTGTGACACTCTCAAAGTTGATATTTGGAAGTCATAAGCGCAACAAAACCATTATGCTTTCTAAGTTCAGTTGGTGAGAGTTTGAGAAGAAATCCAAAAATAAATTAAGAACATGACTTGAGTAGAAGATAAGCTTGATGGAACAAGCAACTTCAACTCCTGGAAGTCAAGGCTTCAGGTCACCCTTGAAGAAGATGACCTTTTGGATGTGTTAAAAAAAAAATTACCTAATACATCTACCGATGAAGAGAAGAATATAATAAAGGAAGAATATGTCAAGGAAAGAAAAATAATCATCTACTCAGTAAAAGATCATCCCTTGCCTCGTATTTCCAACTTGAAGACAACTTATGAAATATATGAAGAATTAAAATATATGTTTGAAAATTATAACACCCTTAGAGCTCTTACCTTAAATGTCCAACTTCAAAGTACTAAGATGATGAAAGGTGATACAGTTTCTACCTTCTTTATGAAGATATCAGATATTAAATAACAACTAGGAGCCATTGGAGAAATCATGTCTGGTAGAGAACTTGTATTATCTAATATCAAAAATCCTCTAAAACATTGGGAGCCTTTTCTTCAAAGCATCAGTGGAAGAGAAAAGTTACCAACTTTTGAGCTTCTATGGATAGACTGTACTCAAGAATAAATTAGACTTATAAATATTGGAGTGGAAGACATCCCTGATGACAACCATGCTCTTGCACTTCATACAAAGAAAGGAGGAAGATTCAAAAGAAACTTCAGACAAACATTCAGAGATGAGAAGTCTCCATCAAACCCAGGTCATAATCAGAGAAGAGATGTTTCATAAATTCAATTCTTCAGATGTGACAAATATGGGCAATATGCAAGAAATTGTCCAAACAGGAAGGAAGGAAGACAATATGCTTCCATCACTGAAATTGATACAGAGCCACCCAAAAAGAATGAAGATAAGAGAGAGTAGAAGTACTTCCTCTAAACAAAAAACATTGAATTGAGCATGACTACAGACGCAGTTAAATTAGTTGATCATTAATTTTATATTTTATTGTTTTCTTAATAAGTGAAGGGTATCATCTCGAGTGTGAGAGCCCTCATGACTTGGACCATTATCTCTGGTACGGGAGTCCAAACCTTATTGATCAATTATTATGCTGGTCAAAGATGACATAAAAATTCTAGCAAACAAATAAAAGAAACTTCCATCCTTATGAATTCAGAGAGAGTTACTTGACTCAAGAGAGAGTCAAAACAAAATAAAAGGAAGGAAGAGACAATAACTTCTACCCCTTCAATAGTTCAGAGGTAGACAAATAGTATTCCAGCCAGTTCAACTGCTCCAGTTTATATGCCCATAGATATTGTAGTAGGGTATAAAAGGCCTATATAGAGTCAACAAAACTCCACAGGAGGCCGAGGAACATACAAGTCCCTCAAGGGACATCCTGAGAAATAAAAAGAGATTTTTCAAGATATCCTTCAACCATGAGCCACTTCATTGATTCTGAGACTCCCTGGCATGAAGAAGTTATGGGTGAACAAGTATGGAAAGATACCATAGCATAAGAGTACCATTATATCTTAAAATTATGTATGAGATATTGTTCAGAGACCAAAAGGGAAGTTTGTGATGACTTCCAAGAGGATCTATAAAATCAAACATGTAACCTATGGAAGTGACAAGAAATACAAAGCGAGATCTATAGCCAGGGAAATATCACAAACAAAGGGACTGAACTATGATGAGACATATTAATTTAGTAGACCGATGCACTTTCATAGGTACTACCATCCATGAGTTGGAAACTATATCAGATAGATGGATTCTTGATGAGTTTGGGTTTCAGTAAAAATGTTACTAAACCAAAACTATATTACTACATTTGTGATGAAATCCTGATTTTGATGACTTATTCAAGAAGTCGTGTTGTTGGTTAGAAGTAAGCTTTGAATTTTGATTTCAATATGAAGGACCTGAGTATGATACACTACTTCTTGGGAAAATAAGTATGACAGAGGACCAATGAGATTTTTCCTGAGTCAAAGAAAAAATACAGTGGGAATATTAAAGAAGTTTAGTATGACAGAATGCAAAAGAACCGTGATGGATTTGAAGAAAATGAATGATGATGATTCAGACAATATTGATCCACAATTGATTGGATCATTGATGTATCTATTTAACACCAGAACTAATTTATGCTATGTAGTGAATGTTCTTATTCAATCCATGAGTCAGTCGAGATAGACTCGCTGGATAGAAGTAAAGCATGTATTGAGATATATACAAGGAACATTTGGATAAAGAATGAGATATGCCTCCAGTGTGAACATGAGTTTGTAGGATATGATGATACAGATTTAGCAGAGAGTACAATGGATTAGAAGAGAACATCTAATTGTTGTTTTATCATGAAGGTTGTTATGATTTCCTGTGCAATAGGAAACAAAGCTATATGGCCTTGAATACCACAAAAGCAGAGTATATATCATTGAGTGTGTGAAGCAGTGTGGCTTCATAAACTTCTAATAGATTTACTTGATCGTGAGATGGATCCTATGAATATAACCAGAGTTGTGTGAAGATCTTTGAGAAACTTGTGTTTCATGATAGATCAAAACATGTTAATATAAAATATCATTTTCAGAGACATGATGCAGAGGAAAGAAGTACATGTGTCATACCTTCCTACACATGAACAGATTGCAGACACCTTCACAAAACTGGCTTGGTGAAGAATACCTCTCTAGTTCAGAGGGAGTGTTGATAAATACATCTAATACAAATTTCAAGTACTTCCGTGCGAGACTTAGCCTGATGGATAATGCATCCCTAGCTGAGAGGGAGTGTTGGTGATTACAGTTGCGTGAGACATCCTCCAGGACACAGACTAATTGATTCGACCTGAGAGAGATCCCATGAGTTGGGTGTGTGGTTATTGTCTGAGACAGAACTAGAACGTAGTGATAGCCTCCTCCTTACAGAGATTCGAGAAGAACTCCAGATGATTTTGTTGTGTAACACAGTGAGAAAGGAGATCTGATGAGTTGGATGTGCCTGTGGCTGAGCATAAGGTGAATGTGTCAATTCCCATGATTTAGGTGCATTGTTATGAGATATATATGAAGACAATGTATTATCCTCCTCTGAGAAGAGATTTGAGATGATGAACTCCAGATGATGCTACTGTGTAATGAAGTGGGAAATAAGATCTGTTGAGTTGGACGTGCATGTGGATGAGCACAAGTGAACGTGATCCTAGTGGTTGAGCACTAGTGAGTTTGGTTCTCCTATGAGACGTAGTGAGATATAGATATGGACATCCCTATGGATGTGACCCTAGTGGATGAGCACTAGTGGGTGTATGAGATCCATTGTTATATTGTTCAAGAGTCAGACCTACCTGTAACCGTAATTCTAATGTAAAGGGTACAGGTCGGCCCCAACTTAATGTAATTGGTAATTAATGTAAAAGATAATTAATTTGGTTATTATTAACTACATTGCAAGTTAGAGAGGTCGGTCCTATTATTCCAGTAGACACTTATGTTGATAGGTCAAGTATAATATAAGTAAAGGTAAATTCCTCATTGAGGAATCATATCTTTTGTGTGAGTTTGGAAATTTCAGCAAGTACATCTTCTTGGGAAAAGTGTGCACCTCTCTTGGGCGCTAGTCTTATAGGGTTTTAAAGAACCCTCTTGTGTGCTAGGTTTTCTTGGTGGTGAATGTATTTCTCTTGAAAAATATAGGAAAGGATTAGCTGGGATTTATTCCCTTGTTGAGAAGGGTTTCCCAGGATACTTCTTGTATACTTGTGCATGGTGTTTCTTCTTGTGATCTTGGTTGTTGTAAAAAAATAGTTTATGGTTTAATTTAAATGCTAAAATGGAATTAAATTCATGATTAAACCTTGATCATTGAAAAAAAACAGAACTAATGACCAGACAACGTACCCAACTATTTATTGTGCCACCACAGTATAATAACACACAACAGTTTACAATGCCACCACAATATAATAACACGTAGCAGTTTGAAACACAACCACAATATAATAATGTGCAACAACAATATAATGAGGCACCACATTATAATACACCGTGTGGAGATAATTAATGTAACATAGGAGGCTTCAAAGGAGGAGTTTTTTGACGAAGAGGATTTGGAAGAGGTAGAAGACCAGTAACCTGGCACAATTTTCAAAAACCTGGAGATTATGCAAGGGATTGTCCACAACCACCAATGACATGTATGTATTGTTTTGCATCATATCATGAGATCGAGTATTGTATGACACTTCTAGTAAAGAAACGGGAAAAGAGTAACCAAAGCAATCAAAATTTCCAATGGATTGTTGTGGAAACCATAGATGAGGATGGGAAAAAGATCAATATAGTTACTAGATGTGGAACCAAGACATGAGAAGATGTAGAAAAGTAGAATTAGAACCAACACCAGTGAATTAGAAATAATACAACACCTCAACAACAGTTTGATACACAGAAGGAGAAGGAGACATTCAAGGAGGTCGGACAAGAGATTTTTAAGGAGAATATTGCTTCTACTTTAGGTACAAATCTAGGAGATGATTTACCAATATATGACGTACCTCATTTATTCAATCATACCAACAGATATCAGACTTCAAAACATGCAAGTATTCTGAGAAACATTTTGGGGTCTTATGTTACGCTTTTGAATGATAAAACCTCTTTGAAAGTATTACAAAGTCTGTTAGAGAAGTGAAATTATGGAGAAGACATGAAATTAGAATAGAAGACAGTCAATCAGGTCCATAAGAAGAGAAGAACAAGTAGGGAGTTCAGATTGAATGAAAACATTGGATATTTTAACATGGGTGATATCATATTAGACTTGAGGTCTAAAGTAAATGTTATGCCTAAGAAGACATGTGAAGCCATGGGGGAACCTACATTAGGATATTCACCTATTGAGTTGAAGTTGGAAAATCATCATAGAGTGGTACCAATTGGTAGATTGAAGGGAATAATAAGATGGTGTGCACACTATGGAATAATTTGAGGTGATTGATATAGTATCTAAAACTACACCATATCCAACATTGTTGGGACTGTATTGGGATTTTGACAATCACACTATTATTAACTTGAAGACTAGAAAAATTATTTTTGAATAAGGAGAATACAAAGTCATTGCACCATTAGATCCTTCAGAAGGAGGAATATATGTTGAACCTGCAATAGATAATTTTATTACAGAAGACATAAACCAATTGTATAGAACTACCATGCGTAAAGAAGATTATGTTAACCCAAAAACAGATGGAATGCTTAGCTAGGGAAGCATCAATTCTTGTCCTTCATACTCTAACATAGGACCGGAGAATTGGCAGTAGTGATTCCATGAGTTATCCACTAGAATATGTGCAAGGATGGCATGCACACTAAGATGGGTTGGTACAGAGGTAATATAACCTCCTACTTCTATGGTCATAATGATTTAGAAGAATTTTTAACAAAGTTTGAGTTAGAAGTTTTTGAAATTCAGAGGTTACCAGTTTTGGATATTTCTTTGAAAGCTACACCTACACATTGGTGGGGTACTCATAAAGTGAATATTCAGAATTGGTATCAATGAAAAATATTACTACGCATAAGATTTGGTGCAGAATAGGAGAAGAAATATATGTAGAAGTATGATGGAATTGGAAAACAAAGAGAGCATGTAGACATATGTATAACCCAATGGAGATTGATACCACTAGAGGAGTGGCCACATCACTTTATTGATACATTGGAAGGAATCCCAAGGAATTGGTATATAAAATTGAAACTACGCAAAGAAACTATAAATTGGGAAGAGTTGCAACAAAATTTTGTGATCACCTTTGCATTTGAGAATGACAATCCAAAGATAGATACAACACTAAAGTCGGTAAGAGATAGGATCTTTGAAGAACAAGAAGTTGAAATTATAAAATATTATTAGAACCAGAAGAGACAGACAATCATAAAACACACATGATATTAATATTACAGAGGTTGAAGGGGAAAGAGAGGTAGAAGGTCCATAGTTATATTTAGAATATTTTGCTTCTCCATTGAAGATAAAGAAGGTAAATATTGGAACATAGGAGAATATGAACATTGCAATTATTGGTGACTATTGGGATAACCAAACAGTAGAAAGAATAACATAGTTAATACGCGAGTATAGTGACCTATTTCCAATGTCATTCTAAGAGATGAAAGGGGTAGCATGATAACTTGGAGAAATGAAGATCCTTTTGAATCAATATGACATACCAATAAGATAGAGACCCTACAGGAAGAATCTAGTGTATAAGTAGAAAGTGAAGGCAAAAAATGATAAGATGTTAGAGGCTGGGGTAATAGAACTTTTGGAACAATCTGAGTGGATTATCCCTTTTGTAGTGCAGGAAAAGAAATAATGGGGAATAAGGATATGTGTAGACTTGAGGAACTTGAATGATTCTTGTCTACATGATCCCTTCCCTACTCCATTTACAGATGAAGTTTAGGATAATGTAGGAGGACAAAAAGAATATTCATTTACTGATGGATTTTCAGGGTATCACGATATCGGAACAACACCAGAGGACCGACATAACAATACATTTTCCAAAAAATGGGGGTCATATCAGTACATAGTGATGCCTTTTGGATTGAAGAATTCCCCTGCTATTTTTTCAATGGTAGTGGTAGCTACATTCAAGGATTTATTCGTAAGTTTTGGGAAGTTTATTTGGATGATTGGAAAATATTTATCTTATTGAAGGATCATGTTGAAGTGTTAAGGTTGATGTTAGAAAGGTGTAGACAATGTCAACTTTTCTTGAAGATTAAGAAATGCATATTTAATGCACCATTTGGGATCTTGCTAGAACATGTGGTGTGTAAACATGGTCTGCTGGTAGATCCTATGAAGATTGTTGTCATTGTTAACTTACCACCACCTAAATTAGTGCATCAATTAAAAAGTACACTTGGTAATACAGGCTAATACAAGAAGTTCATAAGGGGATATGCATAGATTACTACGTCCATGGAGAAATTGTTGAACAAGGACATTAATTATTATTGGAATGATGAATGCCAATAGAGTTTGGACATCTTGAAGGAGAAAATGGTGATAGAGACAATTTTGGTGTTCCTAGATTGGTCAAAGGAGTTTCATGTTCATCTGGATTCATCTTCAATAGAACTTGGAGTAGCACTAACACAACCAAGAGAAGGTGATCTAGATCACCCAATATCATTTGCAAGCATGAAGCTTTCAGATTTAGAACATAATTACAATACAAGAGAAAGAGAAGGTTTGAATATGGTTTATGCATTGCATAAGTTCAAAAATTATTTGTTAGGAAAAAAAATTAAGATGTTTATAGATCACTCTACTCTTAGATACCTGGTTAACAATCCAATGTTGGGGGGGATAATATGCAGATGGTTGTTGTTATTTCAGGAGTTCGACTTTGAAGTATTTGTGAATCCTTGAAGACTGAATGGAGGGATAGATCATTTATCCAATATAACTAATGGAGAGGAGCCAATCAGTTTGGAGGACAATTTCCCGGATGCACAACTCTTTTCAGTACAAATTGTTGATGAATATTTTGTTGACATTATTCAATTTTAGAGTACGGGATTTTCTCCAAAGGAATATAATACTATGAAAAAGAGTAATTTGGTGGTGAGAGTTGTAGACTACTAAATTATTGCAGGTCATTCGTATAAGCTAGGAGAAGATAACATTTTAAGGATATGTGTCATGGAGCATGAACGACCTATCATTTTAGCAGAAGCACATGAAGTAATAGTTGGAGGACACTATGTCGAGAAGGCTACTACACAAAATATATTTCATGCAGGACTTTGGTGGCCAACATTTTCCAAAGATGCAAAGGAGTATTATCAGAATTGTGATATTTTTTAGAGGGTAGGGAATCCATCAAGGAGGGATGAGATGCCACTAAGACCTTAGGTAAATTTTAAAGTGTTTGATAAATGGGAAACATATTTTTTTGGACCAATCAATCCACCAGCTAGGAGATCAGGATAAAGGTATATCATTACATCGACATAATATTTAACCAGATGGGTTGAAGCAACAACAATAAAATATTACAACGCAAAAACTGCAACACACTTCTTGTTTGAACAAGTGATTACAAGGTTTGGATGCACTAGAGTTTTGATGAGTGATTAGGGGTCTCATTTTATCAATAGTTCAATCCAGGAAATGATTGAAGAATTTGAGATACATCATCATAAGAGCACTCCATAACATCCTCAAACTAATGGAATAGAGGAAGCATTTAATAAGATATTGGAGAATTCCTTAACCAAGATTTTTAATGTAAACAGGGATGATTGAGATTTGAAAATACCATTAATATTATGGTCTTATAGAACTACTTGCAAGAATATTACAGGGAATACACCTTTCAAATTGGTGTATGGATAGAAAGAAGTATTCCCTTTGGATTATTTGATACCTAGTCTACATAGCTCAACTATTACAAAAAGGACAAAAACAGGTGCATCTCAAGAAAGATTTGCAAAACTCATGGAATTAGAAGAAGACATGATTGTATTTGGTTTCCATCAGGAAGTACAGAAACCAATGGATAAATACGAGCATGAAAAACATATCAACAAGAAGAAATTTAAGGAAGGATATATGGTTCTCCTCTATGACAACAAATACTTGCAGCACCCATGGAAGTTCAAGATGAATTAGATAGGGCCATATGAGATAAAGTCTATCATAGATGGAGGTGATGTGAAGCTACATGATTTAACAAGAAAGGACATGCAAGGATTAGTGAATGGTAGTGACTAAAACTATATAGGGACAATTGACCCAATATCCCTCAATAGTTGCAATGTAGAGAAGTAGAGTTGTACATAGTGTATACAGTAGGAGTTAAACGAAGAAAAAACTAGAAAAATAAGAAACATGAAGAAAAAAATAGAGAAAGGAAGAAGAAAATGGAAAAAGAAGAAAAATATAGAAAGGATGAAGTATATAGATAATTTCTTTTGCAGGTAGACTTAGATGATACAACGCACGAAAAAAAATAAGTTGTATGACAGAACAAGAATATAATGTGGGACAAAGAAAGATAACTAGAAATAAAAAGTAGTGCCATGGGATAGAAAATGACAAGAAAAAGTAACAAGGTGATGAATGGTAAAATACAAGCACGATAGAGCATTTATGACAGGAACTATAAAAGAAAAAAAATTGCAAGGAAAGACTCATTGTGTCATTGAGAAAACAAGAGCCAAGGAAGAAAGATGAGTGTGAGCAAGAGATTTTGAGGAGACTCAGTGAGGATTTAGAAGAAACTTGAGAAGAAGTTATAAAAATAGCACCATCGAAGTTCGAAGCTCCAAATCGAACTGCAAGGAAGACACACAATGCCACAAGGGACCAAGCAACCACAAAAGTAGAAAACCTTATCCAACCATAGGGAGTATTCGATGTGGATGCGATCCCATCACATGTCATTGAACCAGTTAGTCCAACAGTTGTTGAAGAACATGAACTAGTGACTAACCAAATGGATGTTGATTTGAGGGTCAAAGAACAAAAACCTACACAATATCTTGGTGTAGGAACACCACATCACTTGAACGAGGAAGATGATGAGTGAATAGAATCAGAAGAGCCTAGGGAAAAAGACAAATCTTCACAACAACCTCTCGGAGAACCAACACAACAGACAAAATAAGAGGTTCAGGTAGAGTATGTCACCGGTCAACATAAATTTGACACAGAAGAAGAAGAAGATGCTCACCAAGGAGCAGGGTTGTTGACAGGGACAAAAAAAACAAAAGGAAAACAACTAGTACAAACATCACCACACAAGAATACAAAAGTTACACTGACATTAGCGTGCATACCATAAGGATTCATGACTTTTACTAACTTATTAGGATGTGTGGAGAAACTAAAGTATTCTGATCAGGATGTAACAGATAGGGACACGTTTCCCAAGTTTGTGACACAAGTTTATATGGATATCAAGGGAACAAGTTCATCCAAAGTTCCAATATTAGAGCCAAAGCAATGGATAACAGGGTTGTATAACACGGGGATAATGAACTTGTTAGAAATCCTTCATTTTGGATGGGGTGAAGATGTAAACAATTCCGTCAAAAAATTATTGGCAATGGTGCAAGGGTGTATTCTATGGATGGATAGGCAGGTCTCAATAGATGTAGATATGATTACATAAATTCTTCCAATAGATGGAGAGAATCCAACACAATACTTGGATGATAAAACAAAGGAGAGAGCACTGGAAGAGGAGATGAATAAAACATATGGCACTGAGAGAGGGTCCCGGGGAATCATAAGAAACAAAATTAGTTAACCTACGACGATATTGGAAACTAATTTGATGTATTGAAAACTATTAAGGAAATGTCGCAAGAAATAAGCACATGCATGATTTATAGAAGCAGTCACGTAGTGCACAAAGGGCACTCTACTCGGCTGGAGCCCATACTTATTAATCTTATTTATGGATGACTTCAAGGATGCATAATATCTTGGAATGAAGTTCCATTAAGTATGGATAATTATCTTGATAGATTTGGTGAGTTGGGGAGAACCCAAATACAACGAATTTTACCCAAGTCCAAGAAAGTGTCGTGCAACAACATATATGACATTAAGGTGCACTTCATCCGCAAAGGAAAGGAAGGAAAATTCTAGTACATTTTCCATGTATTTTGATGAGATGAAGGAGAAGATATCCAATACTTGGAGGTTACCACCATAAGTGGTGGAAGAGCATAAAGGAGTAGCAAATTTCAAAGCTTCTAGACACAATATGTGGATCCAGGCCAATATGGATCCCAATAAGAATTGGTTGCATAAGAGGCATTGTGTGACAACAAAAGCGTCATGATGGGCCATCTGAAGAATGGAAAGTACTAGTAGTGTCCAAGAAGAGATCCAAAGGTAAGTAGTAGGCAGAGGATGGAACATCAAAAAATACAAATAGTCTAGTAGAAAATATGAGGAAGGTTGTAGAACGTAACAAGGATACTAGAGGGAGAATGAAATTAAGAAAATCAAGACAAAAGAACATTCAAAATCCCTCGACAGAAGAGAAGGACCATGCAAAAGTAAGAAATGGATGAATGTAGAAGAAGGATACTAATGGGGGAGACTAGAAGGATGTTAATGTTCCTATGCAAGAGGAACTAGGAGGTGGAGATGTCCTAGAGATAGAGATACCAACTACTACAGCACAAACAAGAACTATGTCAATGAACAATATAGTCTTATAGGTAGCAGGCTAGAGAAAGAAGATGATGAACTGACATTGACAGAGGATGATATGAAGATGGTTGTAGAAAAGGTGCAAGACCATGCAATAGAGTCATGGGACAATGATGAGAATCAAATGGAGGAGATCATTAAGAAGATGAAAAAATTTAAGGAGACATTGGCACAACTGCAATTGAACACAACACATTAGAAGGAACATGAACAACCACAATAGACTACTCAATAAATGACAATTCAAGCGTAGGAGATAGTCCATATAGTCCATATTGTAACAGGGAGGAATGCAAATTTTTGTATAACTCAAGACATGTTGCAGATTGGTGAGGAGACAACATAAAAGAAGTTGAAATAAATATATCACATGGACCTGGCACTTCCCAAGATCCCAAAAAAATTGTTGTATAAAATGCAAATTAGTGTCATGCAAGAGATTCAATCAAGGGCTCATGCAAACATGACATATTTACAATGGGTTAAGTAAACAAGTGAGACATTGAAGATAACACTCAACCAGTTTCAGGTTGACAATGAATACATAAAGAAATGCATGCAGAAGATAGAGCAGTGGGTAGAGGAAGCGTTTAAAACTATCTCAAACAGTGCACAAGAAGGAAACGTACCCACATAGGGTAAGATAGAATAGATAACACAGACAATGGAGAATTATAAGTTCCACATCACACATTTGATGGAAATCCTGCAACCAAGAACTCCACTAGAGGTCAGATCAAAAAGGGTGCAGGAGTTGAAAGCTCATAAGGAGAACATTGCACAGAGATTCCAGGAAATCATAGAGTTACATGACAAAAGCACACAACTATGGATGAGTATATAGGAGGATGATAGATTGCACGACTTAGACAAGAAAGAATAAGGAGTAAACACTACAATGCAGGACATGAAGATGAAATAGAAGATGATGACCATTCAAGATAGG